>VMDO01005144.1:0-115291 GCA_007922755.1 Pedetes capensis
TCTCCCTTTATTTTTGTAATTTCCCTCTGTATGTTCCGTTTAGGGTTTTTTTTTGTTGGATTTCTAGCGTCTTAAGCTGTGTCGATAGGTCATTTATTTGTCTCATTTTTATTTTATTGATGAAGGCACTTAATGCTATGAACTTCCCTCTTAAAACTGCCTTTGCTGTATCCCATATGTTTTGGTATGATGTGTTTCCGTCGTCATTTTATTGTAGGAATTTTTTAAATTCCAATTTGATTTCATCAACAATCCATGGGTCATTCAGTAATGAATTATTCAGTCTCCATGAATTTGTAAAGTTTCTGGGATTATTCATGCTCTTGAGCTCCTGCATACGGTTTTCAATTACGAAAACAATAAAATGAAATAGAAACTGTAGTGGAGATACATTTGAGAGTCAGGTAAGGCATTCATTAGTCAAGATGAAAATACAAGCCAGGTGCTGGGCCTGTCTCAGGAGGCTGAGGAAGGAAATTGTGAGTTTGAGGTCATAGGCAGCTTATGCAATTGAGTGAGACCCCGTCTCGAAATCAAAAATTAAAAAAGGCCTGAGGGTGCAGCTCAGTGGTGGAGCAGTCACCTCACATATGTGAGGCCCTGGGTTCAACCCCCCAAGACTGTGGCAGGTACACACAGTTGGGAGGAGAGTTGAGTGGGTTATCAGTCTCTGGATTGTATTCCAAGTTAAACCCATGGATTTAGACACCAGGAATCCTGTGTGAGGAATCCAACACCAAAAACAGACTATAGAATGTTTGTTTTGGGAATGCCAGTAGAGGTTGTGCTTTATCCTCCTTCAGTGGAAAGAAGGCAATCCGAACCAAGCTGAGACCACGACATATCTGTGTAGTGTTTGAACTGAGGGGGTGGGTGGGGTGGAAAGAAACACCCAAGAAAATTGTTCAGTTGTGCTGACCTGTTAAAGATTATTTTTAAATGAATCATGAATGTTTCATAGTAACTCTTTTGGTATTGTTGCTCAATGTCATATTCATTAATGCTTTTCATCATAGTACACGTTAGAGTTGCAGTTTAGAGACAAAGAAAGTAATAGTGCACAACCTTATCAACCATACCGAAAAGAGAAAGATTAACCTTCATTTATGGTTTGCTTCATAATATAAGGACACGGCCTAATCAAGTCACGACAGAAGAGTAACTTTCAGTAGGAAATACAGATACTCGTCTGTATGATTTTTTTTGGTTAATAGATATAATTGTGCAATGTAAAAATTTGGAGGGGTATCTAGAAGATCTTCTACATACAGTTTGTGAAGTAGCCATGTAAAGTAAAAACTATTTCATAACATATTCCGTAACAGCTGTGGTACTCATCAGAAGGGAGGTAGAGTTGGGGCCTTATAGTTTGAAATAACATATATAGTATTGGAGATTTATATTGGGATTTGAAAGCAGTTATTTTTAAAATTAATCAAATTATACATCAAAATGAAGTCTTTGTCTTAATGGATAATAGAATATAAGAAGTTGAAAACTGTTTCTTCCATTTGCAATTCTCAAACATTCTTCCTAACTGAAAGAAATTTAAAAGGCAAATACTGGGTCAGATTATGATAGTATGGTTCTCTAAGGCAGGTCAAGCAGAAATCAGCTAAGCATTGTTTGAATGTGAGTGGTGTCATACCCTCTGATTAAAATTCTGCAACATTTGAACAGTTGCTGAATTAATCTAAGCTTTAGTTTTCTAATCTAAAAACAATTGGTAGGGACATGATTTAATTTATGGTGGTTATGAACAGAAAATGGGAATATCTGTATTTAAGTATGTTTAGACTTTTGGGAGAGAATGTTAATCAGTGTTAAAGTATGCACTTGTCCTTGCTATGAGTGGCTTAGTCTGTAACAGATAATCTGATCTCTGAGGTCTCCACCAGGGTTAAGATCTTTATTTTATTTTGTTTTGTTTTATTTCCACTTTTAAGTAGTTTCCATTATAAACTACTAGTCAGTACGACAGATAGAAGTCACTTTAAGGAGACATAACAATCTAATTTCTGTGGATTGTCTTTCCATTTAATTCTAACTTTGATCTCCTTGTCATTTTTGATTTTCATCCAAAATACCAGTGGGATTTTTTTGTTGATTGTATTTTGAGTCTTGTTATAACCAGTATTAACTGACACAGTGCTTCTGATAGGAGCCATGATTGGTTGTGACTGACAGTGATGGTCGGTCTTTTGTTAACTTAGTTATTTGAAGCAACTTCCTACGGCTGCAACAGGGTCCTGAGGATGAGGTGCCACTTTATCAATTTTGTATTTTGTATTTTCCTTTTAGCTTTTTAGTTTATAAAGCCTGGCATATGCCTTGTGGAAGAAGTACAAATAGAAATGAAAATTGCATTTTTTGATGTATTTATGTCTTGTCTGCTAAAATTTCATTATACTTTTTGCCTGTGATAAATTTTATTTTTACACCTGTAACACTCCATATATTCTAGAATCTAATCCACACACTTTAAACAGTTTGAGGGCTACAAGATCAGGTGCAGATTAAAAGCTCATACAAATATAGATTCCGGGTGAAGAGCTCATGATCCAGCTCTTGCTCGCTGATCTTATCCACATGCTATTCTGATCTAAATCTGATTTTGTAGTCCTCCCAAAACTGTTTGAAAGAGTGTGGACTAGATTCAAGAATAAATGGTAATTGTGTAATCACAATGTAACTCCTGCCTGACAAGTATGCTTCATATTTTTCATGCTGTAACAAATGAAAATATAAAATATTAATGAACTCTTTTCCCTGTTTCCAAGAGCCATTGTTGAAACTGGTAAAGAAAAACAGTAAAACTTGCATCTCAAGAAGCTAAATTCATTTTTTTAAAGTCTTTTTGTTGGAAAAGTGTTTATAAAATGTACAAGCCAGGAAAACATTTTAAAAAGTAATGAAATTGCCTAAAAATTAAAAGTCTGTGTGGCAAAAAACAAGAGAGAACAATATAAGTTATATGGCAAAAGTCTTAAACAGAAGTGGCAGGTGCAGAGAAATATTAAAACATTTTTAACAAATGAAGAGATTCTGCACGTTGATAAATAAAATACTGAGAATTCATTAGAAATACTAGCAAAGAATATAGACCATGCACAGAAAAACAATGCCATTGAATAGATCCCCTGCCATACATAAAATAATACAAATGCAACTTAAAACTTCATGAAATACTTTTCCACCAAGTTGGCAAACATAAGGCCTAGTGGCAAACATAAAGCCTACTGTACTTTGGTGGAATAGATGTGGGAAATCAACTCTTAAATTTTTGGTAGAAGTATAAATTTCTATAATCTCTACAAAGGATTATTTAGAAATATCTTTAAAAGTTTGAAGGCCATACTCTAGGATAAGTTTCTAAAAGGTGAAATTAATCAGATATGTAAATATGCACGTTAATAAATATAAAGAAGGCATTGCAGGAGGCACCTTTTTTAGTGAATTTGTTTTCATGTGTATTTGAAAAGTGAATGTCTGAAAGAATACAGCACTTCTTGAGAGAGAAACTGAGTCTGCTTAAGAAGACATAAAAGGCAACTTTTAAACTCAATATTTTTTTTTTAGAATACATGTGCATGTATTACCTGCTAAAATTAATATTAAAGATAAAACTGAATAAAACTTCCTTATAGGCCATATGTGAAAAACACCATTAGTTGGCTACACAGGTGTTTGTAATCACTGATGTGCCAGTAATGCTGTGGTATTTCAGTGCTTCCTCTTAGTTAAAACATCTTTCTCAAAAAGGTTTTTCTTGACCTGGCCTCCTCACCCCAACTAGCTGGTGCAAGGTAGTCCCTTACGTGTAATTAAGATAATCTATGTGTGTGAGCTTCTAGACTATGACAGACTAGACAGAGGCAGCCCACTCCCAAACAGCTATTGAAAACCTTATCAATAGCAGAGAAGCACTGTCAAATATAGTGCTGAGAAGTGTGCCCCCTGTCCCCCCTGTGGTAGGCATTCAAGAAAGGACTGTGGAAGAGTTGCCTCCTTAAAGTAGAGTTGACCTAAATGACAGGAATGAAGTAAAGCCCCTGGGACCTCCTTTCCTCCTTTTGCTGATGTTGCATGACTCAAAATGAGAAGAAACATAGCAACTGCAGCATTGGGCTCAAACATAAAAAGATGGTGTTCATGGCACAATATCAGGTAGTGTTTCATTCTGCTGTACCTAATTAGGGTCACATCAGACTCGACAGTACCTAGCAACAACAGTGTGTCTGAGCACTTGTTAGATTTGTGATTAAATAGTTGTTTTCCACTATTTGTTTAATATCTTTTTCCATAAATAGTTAGGTTCCTAATGAGTTAGAGCCCACCAGCCTTTGAGTACTGAGTTTCATAGAAGTTATGTGAGTTAGATATATCAATTGTAATATTAATCTCAATGTCTCTGATAAGTGAATCATTTTGTAAACTTTATATGGATTAATGATGCTAATGCCTTAATATAATTTGGCTTTTGATCAGAGTATAATTAAATGCTAAAGCTTTCATGTATTTATTAAGAACCAGAAATATAAAAACACTGTTGTAGTAGCCACATAACAGCATCTTGGGTGTCAAAACAACTTTCCTGTATTTAAATCATTATATTATTGCAGATGCTTTAGCTGATTTTCATAATCTTGATCATTATCTAAAAATATGATACATTAATAACTTGTCAGAAACCTCTATTTTAGTAAGTTTTAATTTGTGGCACTTTATTTTTACACATTTATGTATTCATCATTAACAGTATCTCCTTATTAAAGGATTATTCTTTTCCATTTATACTTATCATCATGATACAATAGTGGTAACCAATGTATATCTTCCCAAAACTTCTGATGATTCTTATTTTCTAGATCAGTCCCTCTTTCTTTCTTTTCCTTGAGTGGTTCCCTTTGAAATTTATTGGCCACTTTTTTTTTTGCATATTTTATATTTATTATTTAATCTGCCTGACAACTCTATGAAGTAGATACTTTTTATTATCCTCAACAGACAATAGGTAATTTACACAGTTCATAATGGTAGTGCTTATCTGCAAACCCATTTTCTTAGCTGCTATGCCAAAGATCATTGTCTACCCATTTAGTGGAAGCTTCATTACATTAGTTAATTAAGTACCACCAATGGTACTACTGGCTCTAATTGAAGGAGAATAATGCAAATCCTTCTGAAACACGAGTTACTTCTTTTCACCCTCTCATCAAAGCAGGCACTGCTATCTCTTCCACTGCCCACCTCAGTAGCTCATTGGAGATTCAGTTTGCATAAATTACTAGTGGATTTCAGTTTCTCATATTTTTCTGTGATGGTTTTAGGGCATTAGGTAGGTCTTGATCAGTGTATATGGTTAAGGACCATTGTTCCACATTGTCTTTGGACATAGCTTAATTGTCATAGGTTGTTTTCCAGTTCATAGAGTAAATAACTATAATTGGTGGAAGAATGTCAAATCACAAACAATGTATTAGTCATTTTGCTTTCCAGGCATACATTTTCATAGTCTAGAAATTTAACTTTGCACGGGGGAACTTTAAAAGGATGTTTTATGTTTTACCTGGGGAGTAGCTTTGTCTGTGCCCATTTATTACCTTATTATGTGGTGCCTAGAGCTTCAACAGTTTTAGGTAGCTCAGTTCTAACAGTAAAATGAAAGGTTATTTATGTCTAATACCCATCATAATCACATTTTATCTCCTTTAGCATTAAGGGAGTCATTAGTAAGTCTAATAGCTTAATTTTGGACAGTGTTTTTGGTGCTTCTCATTACCAACGAGAAGAGTAAACACATTTAGTTTTGGAATGCGTATTGCCAGAATTAAATTAATATGAAGCAACCACTTTCCTAATCATGTCTGTTTTTGTTTATTCTCACACAGAAGAACGAACCTTCTAAATCCAGTGTCAAGAAAAAATTAACCAAAGTTGCAGAGGCAAAAAAAGTAATGAAGAGAAATTTTAAAGTGAATAAGAAAATAACATTTACTGATGAAGGAGAGGTAAGATTCTGTGAATGCATCATTTCTGAGGTACATTCCAAGTATTACGAAGTTTGACCCTCCTGCTGACTGACCATTCATTATTGAGAAAGTCATTATTTTTCCATAGCACTTTGCAGTTCCCTACACTGTCTCTGGGCCTTTCATCAGCTCTATAGCTGTGGACAAGGATTTTGTGCTGGCAATAAACTGAGGTACTTCTTGGTGATAGCAACAAAGAGATGGTTTTGAACTTTCTTAATTCTGTTTTTATGACCAAGGATCAGGGCATTTATCAAAATGTTTTATGGGAGTAGGCACAAGAATACTAACACAACTACTTGCCAGAGTGTCTTTTGCTTCGCTCTTAAAAATTCTCTGCTTTGCACTTCCTCAGTTGTAGATGTCAGGACTTGAATGTTTCTCCCTGGCCTGGCTGCAGGAGGGTATTCTCTGCTTTTAAGTAATTTCAGACACACAGATACCTTGCTTTCATCTTGCTTTTACTGGGACTTGATTTTCAATGCAAACCTATGTCCTGAGGAAGGGGTTATCATTGACAGATTGCTCAGGAAAGGTCATTATATTACATAATAATTATTTTGTTTTTAGATGGCAAAAGAGATCCCAAACATTAAGTGGCTTAACTAAGGAGTGCAGAGTGGGTAGTGGTATAGCGGGGTCTGCTGAATAGCATCTCATGGTCTTGTTCTCGAAAGCCAACCAGCTTGCAGCACCATCCTGATCAGCAGTTGACCCATGATAATTTCCCTCCCCTTCCTTACTCGGAGTTGTAACACCTGTTTTGTCACATTGTAGTCTATGACAGTTTCTTCTCTCCACGAAGGCAGGTATTTTGGTTACTGTTCTCTGCCCTGCGCCTAGATAGTGCCTCGTGTGTATTAAACCTTCAGGGTAATGTATTGAATGAACTCAGTCCAGTAAAATACCCAAGCTTTTCATAGCCGATCAAATATCACATCACGTATGTCATCGTCACCGGCATAAATGTTGCTTAAGGAGTCTCTGTCCAGTGGGGTAGATTTCCTTTTTGCTTTGATGTTTAGAAAGCTTTGGATTTATTTGGAGTATATCAACGAGATAAAAAATAACAAAACACATTGTGATTCAAAGTTGCTGGAAGTGGAAGAAGATGCCACTATAAATGATAAGTAATTCATGTTTATGAAATTCCTGAAGAGAAGTGAGCACATGAGGGACAGGCTAAAATAGAATATAGTCATAACTCATCTGATCATCTCTGTGAAATAAGGTGAGTGCTCTTAGCGTGATGAAGTTCCTTTGTGTGCTGCCTTTACCTGCGCAGATGATACCAGTTCAATCCAAGATGATAGCAGATCTTTAACTATGATGTGTGTCAGTGTGTGCGTATTGCTAATAGAAACTGTTGGTGGCTTTGAGCTGCCCTGAAACTCATGATCTGAAGCTCTGATGGAAGCACTGCTATTTGTTCAGCCCCCAGTGGGATATCCTTCTCCCCTCCCTGATATGTCAGTCAGAATAAAGGAGTCTACCTAGTGGATGGCATTCTTCCTCTCACAACTGATTGTTCTTGTTACTGCTGACCTGGCTTGTCACCCAGTAATACTTGTCACCTTCATTGGTTGCCCAAGGGTGAGACTGTTGGATTATCTCCCCGAGGAGTGGCTGTGGAGGCTGCACACACGAGAGGAAGCCAGAGTGTGCGAGTTCCTGGGAGGTGCATCCCTCTCACGGCCACACTTACCTGCAGACCCAGTTAGCAGCTTTTCAAAACAGTGGTCCCTATTGAAATCCTCTGGCAACAAATTTTTAGGTAAAATAAGATAATCATTTTTGTCTAAAATGCCTATAGAATTTTATAATGTTGGGTACAGAAAATATTGAGTTGTTATTTTTCTAGAAAGGACACAGGTGCCCAGAGAATAAGTAATTTATTCAGCATGATGCAGTAAGCTAGTGAACAAACCAGGATGTTCAGCCAGGTTCCCTGACTCTTGAGATCAGTGTCCTGTTAGCCTGTCACCTTATTCCTGTCATAAATTACACATCTAGAGCCTTGTGGATTTGGGTAGCCCATGAAACCCAAACTTACTTTCTCCTTCACATTCAGTTGTGTCAGTCCTGACGTGATATTGGCTGGTATGTGATTCATTGACCGGTTCTGAGCTCCTGTTTACTGCAGATTACTTTGGGCATTGAGGGTAAATGAAGAAGACATACAACTGCCCTCAGGGAGGTTAGTCCTAGTAAGAGAAACAGGAAACTAAACCAATACAGTTTGGTGAGATATGTTAGAGGTGCACAGATGGTGTCCTAGGAGCCCCAAGGATGTACCTGACAGTCAGCCTAGGTCCTGCTCTGCACGTGATTTCGAGTTGAGTTGTTTAGCAAATAGGATATTAAGAGCATTGCTGGGAAGCATTTCTATTCTGCAACTATCTGCTCTAAATAATTTTGTGAAAGTTTCCTTTATTGGTGTCTGCATTGTGTTTTGGCAACATTACTTTACCCTGACTATGGCATTGTTTTCTCTGGCTTATGCACTAATGACAGAGTATGTGAAAAGATTTAAAAAGTACCAGTTAAAAGGCAGAAAGTGTGTCTGTGCTGCATTTTAAATGATTACCAAAAAGGAGGTGGTTTCTGTGGATGTTTCCCACCCCACACTTCCCTTTTTTGTCTTTAGCTGGTTCAGCAGTGGCCTCAGATGCAGAAATCTACCACCAAGGACACGGAGGACGAGGACAACACTGGTGGTATCAACTTGGAGAAAGCAAAGGAAAGGCTTCAGGAAGAGGACAAATTTGACAAAGAAGAGTACAGGAAGAAAATTAAGGCAAAGCATCGGGTGAGCTTTTCCATCTTGCATTAATGTTGTTGTTGTTGGGTGCCGTCGAGTTGGTATCCAATTTATAGTGACCCTCATAGGGTTTTCAATGGCTGAGTGCTTTGGGATTGCCTTGGGAGTGGATTGCCAGGCCCTTCTCCCATTTTTGCGGTGCTGGAAATTGAACTCTGGGCCTCAGAGACTGCAGCGCAGCACTCTACCCACTGAGCTAAATAAATCCCAGCCCTCTTGCATTAATACTCAATGAAATTTAGTATGTCCACAAATATGTCAAAATATTAATTAGCTATAATAACAATATTACTTTCTTCATTGTTATCTCTTGACATTTATTTCAGTGGCTATTTTATCCTCCCACTGGGGGAATCTTTATAATATTGACTTCTCATAATGTCACTTAAATCTGTATTTGATCTGAAGTGACTCAGCTAATCTTTCTGGGTTTTTAAATTATAATCATGTACCACATAACAACATTTTGATCAGTGATGGAGCACAGATATGGCGGTGGTATCATAAGATGATATCACATAGGGATGATGTAACAGTTTGTGCACTGTGTGATGTTGGTGCAACAATGAAACCACTGAATGATGCCTCAGTATATTATTTTTTATGTTGAATAGTTCTCATTTCACATGTAATTGTAAGAATCAATGCAGAAACATCCCATATTGTCCATTTCTGTAGTTTTGACATCACCAGAGTGTTTTATATATGAAGCTTTACAATATGTAGCCTATTGCAATTGGCTTTTTTTTTCTTTTTTTTTTGTATTAGAAATTTTTAATGTACATCATAATGTGATTCATTTTGACATGCTTTTCATTGTGACAATTTTCATATATGCAATTTGATAAACATTATTCATATAGGTTACCCCTTACCCTCCCCTATGTTTCCCCCCTCCCCCCCTTCCCATCTAAGTTTCCCATCCAAGTCTTCTCTGTCTTTTACTATGTAGTATTTTCATTCAGCATTATTTTCTGGAGATTCAGCCAACTTGTTGTATGTATCAACACCTTTTTTTTTCCTTCTCCCCTTCATGGAATCAAACCCAGGGCCTCTGTACATGCTAGGCAAATATCATACCACAGAGCTGTATCTCCATGCTCACACTTGGTTCCTTTTAATAGTGAGTAGTATTCCATTGTGTAAATGTGCCAAGATTTGTTTCACCATTCACCTGTCGAAGGACATTGGTGGTGTTTCCAGATTCAATTTAATTGCTAAATTTCTTTCCATATGAATTATTTGATAATAAATATAAAACTAAGTTCATTATATTAAGAAAAAAGTATAAACCATCTAAGAAGAGATATTTCTATACATAGGCACATTCCTTAGTAGAGAAAACTATACAGTTTTCTGTTATCTTTGATTATGGTCACACTTACTATTGTCCTGCCATACTACATAATTCCCTAAAAGTGGACATGTCACAAGAGTGATGAATTGATTAATGAAATAGATCAGATGCACATATTTAAATAACTTTCTTCAGCATACCTCTGAGACAAAGAGTGATTTCAGGGTAGCACGTCATACCCAAGCATCACTGCCATAATACTAAATTCTGTATTAAGAACTCTTTGAGTCTTTGGATGTGAACATTATTAACAACATCTTAAAAAGGATTCTTGTAGTTTTTGACCCCATATCTCCTCTCTTACTCTGTAATGATTTAATGGACCACAACACACTTTCTTTTCTTTTTCTTTTTCTTTTTTTTAAGAGATAAACAGTTCTCATTTCTTTATTTTAAAGTTTGGTATAACTTTATAGTAGCAAGTAGTGAAAAAAGAAAAAGTATATATTGCAGATAACTTCAGAGGTGGAAATGAATATTGCGGAAAACATTCCAGACATGTGGCGAACAAGTTAACTAGAAATATACTGGATATTTAGTTGCTGGTTATTGAGAGAAATAAGTATTTCTTAGGTTGCTGCCTTTATTTAGTACAATACTTCAGTGAAATTTGACATTAACAAGTTCTTGTTAAAATTGTTGGAAATACTAATATTGTCAGCAGCTGTCATGTTTCAGTTTACACTCTACTTAAAGTAGAGTATTTATCAAGGGGAAGATTGAGCATAGGAATGTTTTACTCTATTATTTTTAACTTGTGGTCAGAGGTACAAGAAATAAGAATTTACATAAAATAAGATTATTTCCCTTTCATTTTTCTTGCTTTCTCTTTTCTCCCATGTGTGGAAGCAATTACTATATCCAGGTTGTTGAATACTGTTTCCAAAAGTTTTAGAAAGTTAATTTCAAGTGGACTAATCTCTGTCCCATGTGTTCCAGTCTAGAATGTGAAGGGGGACCATAGGAAATACTGAGTTTTTGTCTTTAGAAAGATTATACTGAAATCAGTTAACTGTTTTGTGCAGGCAACCTACAAAATCTATCTGTATCTATTTTTTATTTATTTATTTTTTTACAATGAATAATATATTCACATGTTCTGAAATCAAGATGGAAGAAAAACTTACGTATGAAGATTTCTTGCTTATGCTTGTACTTGTCCTTCAAACCTCCACCTTGAAAGCTATCTACTTTTATTAACTTCTTAAATTTTTCTTTTCCTTATTTTTCAGACAGTATCTCACTATGTAGCTCAGGCTAGCCTCGAATTTGCTATGTTGCTAAGACTGGCGGGGAGCTCAATTCTTGTGCCTCAGCCTCCAGAGTGCTGCGATGTATACCACCGTGCTCAGCTACTTTTCTTAGCTTTTAAAGTATCCTTCTTTATGCAGAGATAAGTAGGAATATGCATTCTTATTTTCTTCCCTTCATGTAAATGAAAAGTTGTTAGGTGCTATTGAGTAGAGTCTGACTTATAGCAATCCTATGTGCAGAAACACTTGCTGATTCTATGCCAGGCACTAGGCCTTTTTTATGTTTAATCCCATTGTTGCAGACACTGTGTCAGTCGATCTAATTGAGGGTTTCCCTTTTATTCATTGACCTGCCACCCTGCCAAACATGATGCCCCTTACCAGGGATTGGTCCCTCCTGACTACATGTCCAAAATATGTAATTCACAGTCTAGCCATCCTTGCTTTCAAGGAGCACTCTGGTTGCACTTTTTCTAGGACACATCTGTGCGATCTGAACCTATAAACTATATTTTTGCATTAACACTTAACTGCCTTTGAGACTTTTAACATTCACACTCTTTATCATGAAAGAGTCTATAACCCTTGACAAGATAGGTATGCAATTCAGTGGTCAGAGTATGGATCAAGATTGATGTTTGAATCTTCATATGAGCATATAATAATGCACAGTGGAAATGAAAGAGTGCCTGGCATAGAGCCCTTGTTCACTCTCGCATTGATGATGACTTTAATGTAACAGTGAATCATTACTGCATTGTCATCTTATTACATGAGAAGTAGACTATTTGCTAGCTATTCACCTTTTACATTGACCCAGGAGTTCATTAAAATAAAAATAAAAAAGACATGAGTTGTTAGCTGGGAACTTAAAATTAAGAATAGCCATTTTATTAATACTTTTACTTTTGGAAAAGGAGGCAATTTTTTATTTATTTAAAACCACATTGTTTTTTTACTTTAGGCTGAGTCATTATGTTGTGAATTTTTTTCTCCCAGTACTGGGGGGTTGCACCTAGGGCCTGATGTGTACTAGGCAAATGCTGTATCCCTGAGATGCATTCCCAGCCCCTATTTTAATTTTTATTTTGATATAGGGTCTTGCACCAGGGTAAATTGCACAGGCTGGCTATGGCCTGGCACTTGCAGTCCTCCTGCTTCAGCCTTCCAAGCTGCTGGGATTATAGGCACACCCACTGATGCCTGGTTGTTTTGGATTGTAATATTGTACTTTTTTTTTTTCCCCCAAAAGCATGGTATTGAATTTTCTGCCTATTCTGTGATCAGTGGAAAACTAATGGGGAAATTATAAAGCAACTTCATAAAATAGCATGTTTTATAAGAATGACCTTTGGTTGTTTTTTGAGAAAACATGACCACTTTCCTAGAACCCTAGATGAGACTTTTGTATCTCTTTTAAACTCTATTTCAGACAAAGGACAAGGGAAATAGTCATGATTACACCTTTTCTTCCTTTTATTCTATTAGCCAACATTGATTGTGTACTTACTGGTCATTTTCAGATATTGTGTTAACCACTTAGGTATATTGTTTTATATAATTATTACATCAACTTTATTAAATGTGTGTTTCTATTCCATTTTAGGTTGAGTTTGAAAGTATAATAAGTAGCTCAAATGCACAGGCAGTAAGTGGTGGAATTAGGGTTCGACTCCAGATCTGCCTGACATATTTAATGGATATGGATACTTAAACCAATCCTATTACAGTTCTTTAGTAAATAATTATTGAAAGACCAATCCTATGGTAGTTCTTTAGTAAATATTTATTGAAATACGAATGTGAGGTGTCAGTTATCATTTGGATTTAGAAAGTTAAACTAATGAATGTGTGGTCAGCTTTACCCCTAATCAACAGAAATTTATTTGTTGCTGTTTTCCCTTTCCTTCTGTAGGAGAGAAGACTGAAAGAAAGGGAAGCCAGAAGAGAAGCCAACAAGAAACAAGCCAAGGTAAGGGTTTATGTATACCTCTTTATGGAGTTTTGTTCAAGCCAAGGTAAGGGTTTATGTATACCTCTTTATGGAGTTTTGTTCCTTAGGGTTTTTTTTTTTTTCCTGACAGCATTTTTAAAGTATTGAAAAGAGAGTTTATATTTTGATAAGGACAATGTTTGTAATGTTGCAACTGGATTTAAATCCTCATCTTTTCAATATACATTTTATGTTTATTTGCACACTAGGACATTGTAGTTGGATTAAGCCCTGTGGCCTGTTGCTTATTTTCTCCTTCATGCATTTTCTCTATGATACAAGATGAAAATACCTAGGATAACTTGTTCGTTGGGCTTTGTGCACCCCCTACATGTTTTCCCATTTATGCCTAATAAATACAGAAGATAGTTGACTCTGTGGGCCAAACCTGATAGGAATTATATCTGTATCATCTTTAGACTGAATACACAGCCTCTCTGAACCCAGCTGGATAATAGGTAACCCTGTGAGCATTAGTTCATTTCAGCTCCTAGAATCTAGGTGAAAGAACTCTTCACCTCCCACCATCACTGTATTCTTTAAATAGTAATGTTCAAGCAGATACATACATACAGTTTCCCTTAAAGATATATATATATACAATTATAAACATCTGTGTGCAGCTATAATTTTTATCTGGTCTGTTTGATAATGAAAAGGGCTTAACTTCTGCATTTTGAGGACATGTAGTAGAAATGATTTCCTAGAGCCAGGGCCAAGAAATGTTTGTCATTTCTCCTGCTGTATCTAATGGTACTTTGCCTGACCAGTCATGATTTCTTCTCTGCAGTTAGCAGAGATCCTGTCCCTTGAGTAAACCCATTAATGTTCTTTGTCCTATTTTTCTGTGCTGGCTATAGTGCTTAGAAAGCAAATCAGAGATGATAATTCATGTTACAGTTTTGAAGTGGGAGGCAGTTATTCCACAGTATAAGATGAAGAGATTGCTTATATTCAGTATTAAGTATTGCTTGGTCATCAGAGGTGCCCATAAATGAAAGCTCATGTGTGTGCAGCCTGACTACGAGAGCAGGTGATAGCTTCTGTGTGTTCTTTTAATGTGGAAGGGTGAACTACCATGGCAGAGAAGTTGGATTTTAGGGGTTATAGTGGGGGAACGTTTAAGAAGAAAATCTTAACCTCAATGAAAGTACCTAATATTTATAAAGACTGCATACTCAGCACAAAAATAAGCATATTTTGTTTCAGTAAGAAGCTCTTGTTTCTGGATATAAAATTGTGAAATGTCAAGTGTAATTTAGAGCCAGTAGAAAGCCTGTTACTGCATTTCCTTCCTGTGTGTTTGTGCATGTTTGTATATTTTATCTGCGGGGTCCTTATCTATACATTCCACCCACTACAAATCAGAAGTGTAGTTAGGCCTGTGGTGATTATGTCTGTACTGAATGTGTAGATTCTTTTCTCTTCCCTTCCCTCCTTTTCCTTTCCTTCTTCCTTTGTCCCCCATTCCCTCTTCCCTTCTCCCCTCCCTTCTTCCTCCCCTCTTCTCCCTTCTCTAATCTTTCCCTTTCTCTTCCCTTTCCCCCTCCATTCCCTTTCTTTTCCCCTTCCCTTCCCTTCCTTTCCCTTTTCCCCTTCCCTTTCCTCCTCCTTTCTCTTCCTTTCCTCTTTCCCTTCTCTTCCTTTCCCTTTTCCCTTCTCTTTTCTTCCCTTCCCTTGCCTTCCCCCTTCCTCTCTTCCTTTCCTCCTTCCCTTCCCCCTTCTTTTCCCTTGCCCTTTCCCTCTTCTCCTCTCTTCTTCTTTCCCCTCCCCTTCCTCCTCCCTTTCCTCCTCCTCCTCTCCCTCTCTCTCTCTCCTCTCTTCTCCTCGCTCTCTTTCTCTTTTATTCCTTTTTTAAAATTTTATTTATTTTTGAGACAGGGTCTTGCTGAATTATGCAGGCTGCCTCTGGTCTCAAACTTGCTATCCTCCTACCTCAGCCTCCTGAGTCACTGGGGCTATAGGTATGTGCCACAGTGCCCAACTTTTGCTGTTATTTCTAAAACAATTAAATAATTATATAAAATTTACATTGTATTGGGTATTATAAGTAATCTGGAGATGTTGCAAAGTATATGGGAGAATGTGTGTAGGTTATAAGCCAATTGATGTAAGGAATTTGTGTGCATCTTCAGATTTTGGTATCCATGGCAGGGGGTCCTGGAACCAATTTCCCTTGGATTTTGAGGGAAGACAGTGCACTATAGTTTATTTTTTATACTTGCTGATGCCTTTCATAAGGTCATAAGACCATAAAGGCTGGTCTTTCATAATGGTTTGAGCAATCAGAAATTGCTCTCACCCTCAAGCCTGCCTTCTGGATTTCTTCTTTTTAGCTTAGTTGGTAGAGTGCTTGCTTTGAGGCCCTGGGTTCGATCCCCAGCACTGCAAAAATGAGAGAAGGACCTGTCAGCTCACTCCCAAAAACAGTCGCGAAACAATCAGCCATCGAAAACTCTATGAATAGCAGAGAAGACTGACATAGTGCTGGGCATGGTACAGTGTCTGGTAGTGTTCTATTTTGTTGTACATAGGGTCATCATGAGTCAGACCTGACTTGATGGCACCTAGCATCAACAAACAACATAAATTGGTGTGTGTATTTGGTTTTAATGCTATATCAGCTGGGAAAGTAAACTAAAGGCCATCAGTAGTAGGTTTTTTCCTATTGATCTGATCTCTGATGTGGACTTCTTGATTCAAGACCCTTTCTCCTCTCTTCTCCCCCTTCCATGTTTGTCCATGTTTGTCAAAAGAAGGTCTCATTTCTTTATAGCCCTGAGGATTATGTTGAGAGCAAAAGGAAGAGGTTTTTCAGATGACATGACTTTGCTACTCACCCAGGAGATTTAAAAAGGCAGAGGCTCTGTTTTCTTGCTGCTCTGAATAGTTTAGGCACTTGAACCTAACAGCCCTCCTGAGTACACAGAGGTAGAAGCCCCCTAGTAAGAGTAATGTTACCCAAGGGGTTGAGTGGATGGTTTATAGCCAGAGCTACAACATTCCTTGAGACCCCAAGGGCTGGCAGCAGTCACAAGTTTGGGTTTTACTGACAGAGCCTGAAGAGTTAGCTTGAGCTAACTTTTCTGTACCTGTTTAAAAATGAAAGTGACAGGAGTTGAAGACTCATCTAGCTGTTCAGGTGCCCTTTGGAAATAGAGTCAGAAGGTATTCTTTAGAGAAACTTGGTTAAGGGGTAACAGTCCAAAGGTCTACGATATCTAAGAAGAAATACATGGTATGAATTACAGGTTCCCCTACAGTGTACTTTAACTGATGTGACTTAATTTTAAAGGACACTTTGTCTCCTCTTTAATGCTATTTAAACGTAATCATCGTGTGGATTGAGGATGTTGCCTTCTGTGGCACTTTGGTTAGCTTCAACCTAGAGCATTTCTTTTATCCGTGTATCTACAAAATAGCAAAAGATACTGGAATGGTAAAAGTGGCATTTTCAGACTTAATATGCCAGCAAGTCTAGTCCTACCTGTTCATAGCTATTTTAAACAATCAGTACATAGAAATTAAAAATATGAAGCAGGGAAGACTCACATAACTTTACTTATGCCTTGTTTGCTACGTGATGTTGTGCCAGAGGAATCCTGAGGACACAATACTTTTGAAAATTTGGGAAAAGTGTTTTAACGAAAGGTAATGGAATTATCTTTCTTTCCCAGAAAAGTAAAATCTTACTGATAACATGAGTTTTCGGTTTTAGAAATGGTGATTAGTGGTTATCTCTTCTCTGGCATATTGAAAATATTTTTGTGAAACATTGCTTTCAGGTATGAAAGGAGTAAAATAAAGTTTGATCATACCTCTCAGGAACTTGATACAATATTTTGTCAAAAGATCTGCCTAAGACAGGCACGGTGGCACACACCTGTAATCTTAGGGATTTAAGAGGTGGAGCCAGGAGGATCTCGAGCTCAGGGCCAGAGATAGTCTGCACAGTTTTGCAAGACCCAGACACAAAATAAAAAAGGGGCCAAGAGTGTAGCTCAATGGCCTAGTAAGTGTAAGGCCCTGGGTTCAAACCCCAAGTACCACCAAAAAATAAAAAATAAAAAATAAAAACTCTGCCTGGAGTGCATTATGTGCAGTGGCAGCAATGGGAGAGAAACTTGATGGTAAAACTTGTCTGAAGGATCTGGAGTGCCCAGTATTGACCGATTTGGGAGACACAGGTCTTTTGAGTATTGAAACTTTCTTTAGCAAGAAATGTTTGAGTTACACAATAGAACTGCTCCTGCTTTAACTAATTCAGTGTCACATATTCTTATAACTTAGAGATTTTAAACTGAGATCTGAAAAAAATGTTGCAGCAGTGATCAATAGACCACAATGTTTTTTGTATTCAGAGAGGTTACATAATCCTGGAAATAGAGTTTCACCTTATTATCCAGCTAGATTTCCTATTGCTTTGGTGGTCATAAGTGCTTGTACTAATCTCTGGTGGCTGGAAGGCTTTCACAGAAACATAAAGACAGCAATGCTGAAACTTGAGGAAATAGATCTTTAGAATTATCTCAGGGCTATGCTGCTTTTAAAAAAGAAATTAGGATTTATTATCCAAAAGTACAATGTTGATGATACTAAACTCTAACTATGAAAGAGCAAAGTATATTACTTTCTTACATCTTTCTGGATTTTTTTTTTTTAAATTACTGGGCTGTTTATTTACTTAACAATAGTGGTCTTAGGAAATAGTTTCTTAAATATCTAAGGTGGTCTTGATACGAATAGAAAAATAGTTTTGAAATTAGTCCTCTCAGGATGGGAGGCCTAAAGAAGTAGCAGTTGTATAATTTTAGATTTGAATAGGGCTAAGAGATGCTTTTGACTGATTTTTAATCTACTGGTTTTTAATGACTTTTTCTCTGGCTCAGCAGTGAGAAAAGCATAAGGCAAAGCTAAATTTATACATTTGGGTGTTTTGTTTTTCCTACTTTTTGGTGTTAAAAGGTCCATGCACTTATGAAATAACTTTTAAAGAGTCATTATTACTTGATAAAAATAAATCTCATGTCAGTCCTTAAATTCTGTTAAAACTTTTTCTGATCAACAAAATTCTAGAATGAGGATACATTGGCTGATTGACTCCATTGGTTTAAAATATTCCTTTGAGTGACTTGGGGGCTTTTTGCATGTACCTTGCTTCCCCTGGGAGACGAGGGTTACTTGGACAGAGCTCTAGGTTCCTCTTTTGTCTGCAACAAGAGCAGCTTCATTTCTTCCCCTTGTATGCATATTGGGCTTCCAGGGAAACTTCTGCTTGGAAAAAGTGGTTTTACTTAAATACCTGTGTACATCCTGAATATTTTAAAAGTACCCAAGTAAATTAAGGCCAAAAATAAGTGAATGATTGATTGCCCATCATCTCTGGCTTCTTGGGTGGCAGAACAGGCATAAGCATGTAGGACCCTAGTTGTTGCTGCCCCATGTTCTTTTTGTAGGTTACTTTCCCCTTTTTTCTAAAACCTCATCTGTGGCTCATGGGCTTGTGATTGTTCATAGCAAATTACTAATCACAAATATATTGAGTAAAGAGAGATCTGTAAGCTGAGATCATAAGAAGCAGCCGGTGTCTTAAAGTTGCTGGGTAACCTGGACCACATCTTTTACCTTTCTGGGCTTTTCTCACCCTGTGTAAAATGAAGAGCATACATGGCATGGTTATTTTAAATCATGATTTTGTGTAGTTCTCCTGTAATCTTGACCTGAGACATGTAACGAAAGGCACAGATTGTGTTGAACACAGTTCCTAGTATTGGCCTCAGCCTTCCTGATTGTTTGAAGATACCTTTTCCCCTCACATTTTACTGCAGGGTTATCTGCTAAATGATCTCACATTTTAAAGCTACAACAGTAATACTTGGTGGTGCTACAGTTCCCAGGATAGTTAGCTTGTGTGTTGCTGTGGCAAAATAGCTGGCAGACCAAATCAAGGAGGAAGGGTAGGTTTATATTAGCTCATGATTCAGAGGGTTTCAGTCCTTCGTGGCAGTAAGGTCTGGCAGGGCCTGTGGCACAGAACTTCTTCACCTCATGGCATTAGGAAGCAGAGAGAGCACGCTTAGAACCAGGGGTCTGGGAAGAACCACCCAAGGCCCACCCCCAGTGACCTACTTCTGTCAGCTGAGTCTCACTTCCTGAAGTTCTGGGCCTCCAAAGACAGCACCGCCACGTGGGGGCCAAGGATGTAAACATATGACTTTTGTGTGATACTTGAGATTCAAACCCTAACAGTCTGCTGCAGCTCTCAGAGGTTCATATTCATCTCAAAGATGCAAAATGCATTTAGTTCGTAAGTTATTAATACTACTATGTCACAATCTCAACAGTAATTGAAGATTATAATATTAAACCCCAGTAATATTCATATGGACTGGGGTTTAGCTCAGTTGGCAGAGAGCTGCTTGGCACTTTCTGAGGACCGAGCTTCGATCCCCAGCACCACAAAAATGGGAGAAGGGCATGGAGTTACACTCCCCCAAAACAATCCCAAAACAGCCACTGAAAACCCTATGAGAGTTGCTATGAGTCAGACCCAACTTGACAGCACCTAACAATAATCGCCATATACTCTCAAATCTAATCCATAGCCTTTCAGCAGTTTTAGAGGGCTGCTAAATCAGATGTGGGGTAGAATCACATGCAGATTGGATTCATGGTCCCAAAGGTCTAAAACTGTTGACAGAGTGCAGATTATTTTAGAGAATAAATGGTATTGAGACCTTCAGTAGTATCAGTGTGACATTTCATAAAGTGTGTCCATTTTTTCCTGTGGAGTGTATAGGAGTTGTAATAGCAATATTAATTTGGGATATAAATTTCATGGTCAGTGTAAAACAATAGTCAGGAGCTGCTGTCATTGACTGCTTACCATGTTACAAATACTGTGACTGTCTTCATCCACTTAGGCTATTACAGCAGAATCCTAGTGTTTTGGGGGCTAGAAAGTCCAAGACACAGTGCCAGCAGATGGATGTCTGCTGAGAACATGCTTTGTGGTTCACAGAGGCCAGACATTGCAAGGAAATAGTTATTTTCTCCTGAAATTATTCTTTTTATGTACAGCTCCCTTTTATAGGTGAGTTAGTTTGCAGAAGAGTTGGTTGCATAACCATTGGCAGGCAGAGAATATTGTGAATTTCCTACTAGTTACGATAAAAGTTCCCTGTAGTCCTAGAAGCCTATTTTTTAGGGTAATGAAGGATTATGAACCATCTTATTATTTCTAGCACATGAAGATGAGTAAAACATGTCATATTCTCCTATACTTCGTGATTTGTACATTTTTTTTTCTACCTGGAATATCTCCCCCTTCATTGCTTTTACCTCCTTACAGTATTTCCTTTTCGATGCCTTTCCGGCTTATTTCAGGCAGGTTTAGTAATTCTCTCCCTTTCTATATACCATCATGCTTGTATATTATTCTGCTGTGTGCCTTTGTGATTCTGTCATCACTAGATCCAACTTGAGACTAGGAATTGAGGCTTTTTGTTTTCATAGCTGCCACAAAGTAAATGCTCTGTAGATATTTACTGACTGAATCAATGGAATGCAACTATATTTGTTCTTAATGTTAACATTTTATATATTAATGCTTTGTCAGTTATAGACTCCTTGAGATCCCACAGGAGCTGGACCTATAGAATACAGTGGAGTTGCCCCTGTGCATTTAAATTTCTGCCAGACTGTGGATGTAGTTAACAGACCCATTCCTTTACAAGTTAGTGCTCTCCTCTTCCCTCATCTTGTGTTAAACAAACAAACAAAACCCCACTAACTTGCATTAGAGTTATTTGTTGTTGGGTGCGCTCGAATTAGATTTGACTCACAGTGACTCTATGTACAATAGAATGAAACACTGTGCCGTGCACAGGATCTTTTTACATTTGAGCCCAGTGGGGCAGCCACTGTGTTTCTTCTCATTCTGAGTGGTGCCACATCAACGAAAGGAAGTCCCAGGGGCTTTATTCCATTCCTGTCATTAAGGTCCACTCCAGCATGAGGAGGCACCCCTCCCTAGTCCTTTCTTGAATGCCTTTCATCTAGGGTATAGGGGAGAGAGAAGCTCATTTTCTGGCACTACATTTAACAGTGCTTCTTTGCTATTCATAGGGGTTTCAGTGGCTGATTGTTTCTGGAATGGGCAGTCGGGTCCTTTTCCCTAGTCTGCCTTACTCTGGAAGCTCAGCTGAAACCTGTCCATGATGGGTGGCCCTGTTGGTATCTGAAGTACCAGTAGCATAGCTTTCAACATCACAGCAACATGCAAAAGCTGACATAGCACAGTAAGCTGACAGCATGTTGGAGATTAAGGTTATAGATCCTTAATGTTAAAGTAGGATATGGTAAACTCTGTAGGCAATTAGGATTTCTTTAGAAGACTTGACCTATACCCTACTAAGAACTTAATAAATTCTTAAAGGATGAGTTGTCCTAATACATAAATACTGGTTTTGTTTTTCTTTTCCCCTTTTATCATACTTACGGGTCTTTAAGCTTCAGTATTGTTGAATACATAAAACAGTGTATATTCTACTTTATCAATGATACACGGAATATTGTAGGATAATCTGATTATGTTCTTTTTCATGTTTCCTGGTCACTTTGGACCCTAACATCCATGAAAGTTGTGACTTGACTCTGTAATCCAGTTCTTTGCTCATAAAAATTTGATTGACCAATAATGAGCATCCTGCTAAAAATTCTGGCAGTATAATGGTAAGTGTGCATTTGATGCCACTGAATATGGGTTGCCTTAATGAATTATTATAACTTGATCCAAATGTGTTCAGAGTATGAAAGAGCTAGGACTCAGATCCAGGTCTGCCTTTACCACTGCCTCTGACCACTGATGGCTTTGCAGTGGATGTTAAGGGTGATCTTTAAACTTACTCTAAAGAGTCCTTCTGAGAACAGAAGAATTTTTTCAGAAAACAAGCCAGGATTTTTTTTTTTTTTTTTTTTTTTTTTTTGCCATACTAGGGGTTGAACCCAGGGAAGTGCTGGACCACTGAGCTGTGCCCCCAACACATTTTTTTTTACTTTTTGAGACAGGGTCTCACTAAGTTACGCACACTACCTCTGGTCTCGAACTTGCGATCCTCCCGCCCCCACCTCCCGGCACAAGCCAGGATTTCAATGACTAGTATTTCAGAAGATGATCATGCTTCTTAGAGGATATTGTTTCTTTAATGAAACTTGGAAAATAAGATGTTCTATTCAGATAAAATTGGGGGAATATAGGCTCAAACCACATTTGAGTAAGGTACCAAAAAGGCTGTATGTGTATATCTTTGTATATGCAGTAAATATTACGTGTAGTAGTATCAGAATCTTACAGACCCTGCTTAGTCAAGGAGTCATTTTTGTCCATTCTAGTCAGTCCCTTCTACTTAGTATGCCCCTTCTACTTAGTCATGTTTTATTTGGCTTATCTTAAATTAGAGATAACTTGACATTTGTGGGTAGCCTTGCATGAAATAACAGTGTTTTGGTCAGCAGCAGACCACACACCATGGTCCCATAAACTTACAATGGAGCTGAAAAATTCCTGTCACCTAATAACATCGTAGCTGTCATTAACATTGTAGTGCAAGACACCACTCACCTGTTTGCAATGGTGCTGATCTAAACAGACCCGCATCGGCAGTCATACAGAAGTTCATCATATGCAGTTATGTATGGTATATAACACTTGACAGTGGTAATGAGTGACTGGTAAGGGTTTCTGTACTTACTGTATTACATCACTTTGAAATAGAATCCTGTGGATTAAAATTTTCCTGTGAAGCATGTTGTGTTAGGCAGCAGTGTCACACAGCCCATGTTTACTGCATGTCTTGATTCTGTCAAGAGGCCATGTTGAGTGACTGACCATCAGAGTTTGTGATGTTTGCCTGAGGGCACAGTTCCCTGGTGATGATGTCAAATGATGCATCACTGTGCTACACTTCAGTGTTTATAGACAGATCAGTACATTTTTAAAAACACATGTAAATTCTTTGCTCCATGCTTGACGACTCTGAATCCTTTCATTTATATGGGGAAATAGAGGGCTAGAGAATTACCATAAAACTTCATTTTAGCAATTCTCCGTCTATGATACGAGAATCTGTGTGGGTCCTCCAAATTACTATACATTTCTAAAATTCATATAAGTATAGAATATTGACTATATAGTGAATAAATTATTTACATACACACATAGACACACACATACACACACTATCATTGCTTAAGATAGGGACATCTAACCTTTTGGCTTCCCTGGACCACACTGAGTAAAGAAGAATTGTCTTGGGCCACATGTGAATTCTGTAATATAATTACTGCACGTACACAATAAGAGGGGTCATGAAGAAAATAAACACTAAAAAGCACTTGACGTTGAACATTCTGTGAGGCTGTGTTACTAGATGTTCTGGGCCGCATGTATCCTGAGGGTTAAACATGCCTGGCTTAAAAGTATGTAAAGGTTATTAAGGTTAACAACATATAAATTTGTTTCTATTGCTAAATTTAGAGTCTTTTTGTCTTGAATTTTTTTAAATGACATATACCAAATGTACAAATAATTTGATGCTAAATGTCTTTTATATCAGAAAAGATTGAGAACACAGCCATATGCTATGTAAACAGCAGCAGTCCTATGCCCAATAGTTAGACTCTAACATCGTCAGTCACAGGGAGGAACTAGAGGTAAGGGGAGCATGCCACTGCCTCTTCAGTGGAAGACAAGGCTCTGTCCTCTGTCTTTTACAGGAGGAAAGAGTGGGTAGGAAATGAAAATAACAGAGAGAGAGAGCACAGATAAAGGATAATGGACATAAGTTTCATACTTATTCCTAAAAGCTGTTCTTGCTTTTGGAAATAGATGATAGAGGAAACTGAGTCCTAATTTTCAAATATCTGTAGTATCCACTAACTCTTATGTTAGTGGCAATACTTTTTTGTGGATAAGGAAAACTCTTTGGGGTATAAACTTTTACTCTCGCTGTGTTATGCCTGGGTTGTGGAGTAGCAGAGCTTTATTGCCAGCTCCTTTTAAGGCGTAAAGACTTCTGTTGGAAAACACCATAAACTTGTATTCCAAAGAGCCTAAAAGCTGGTGGCTAGAGGCATTTGCCCCTGCAGGTAATCATATGTGCCTAACATGTCAGCAAGAAAGAGCATGTTTTACTCACTGACGTCTTTTGTTTGCGGAGAGAGGAGTCCTCTAAGGAATTATAGATGAAAATGTTTTATAATTCTAAAGCTCTATTTAGATAATCTTATTATCATTGTTATCATCAACATTTAATGATTCCTCTTTGCTGTGTTTCATTGTTTTGAGGGAATATGTTGCCAGGTGTCTGTAATGTTTCATGCAGAAAGATTTCTTTCTTTGAGTAAGTCTTTATTATTGATTTACTATAAAATTCAAAGATAATCTTGATGAGAACTCTTGGATTTGTTTGTAGTGTGTTGATGCACCTGCTCTGTACCATCATGCAGAGTGTTTTATCCTTTTAATACACTTTCACCAGGCTTATTCTACCTGAGCAACAAGTTTATGAAATAAGTGGAAACATTTATATTCATCTAACATCTGAAAAAGTTTTGGCACAAAATGAGTAGTTAAGTGACTTGGCTTAGATCATATACCTAGTTTGTAGGAGAGAAAAGCCCCTCAGAATTCTGTTTCAGGATGCAGGATGCAGGATGCAAAATGCAGTGGTCTTTTGGCCTTATTTAGGAGTTTATCTGTTTTCTGTCATTCTGACTTTTCTTTTAATAAATATTGTTACTTGAGTTGTCTTGAGCATTATCCAGAATATTTAGAAGAGAGTAGTAGTATGCATCACCGAATTTATCTCTAGTTGCTCTTCTCAATCACTGTATATTTATGTGCAAAACCAAAACCACTTTAATTCCTTAAGCTTTACTTGTCCTTATTAACACAACCACTTTGAAGAAATGTTTGGCAGTATCTTCCAAGGTGAACATGTACTTACTGTGTGTCCCGCATTTCCTGTGTAGTTGTTAACCCAAGAGAAATGCATGCATGTTGACACCAAAAAGTATTCATATGACAAGACTATTTATAATCATCCAACCCTGGAAATGACCCAAATTGTAGGGTAGATAAATTGTGGCGTAGTCATACAATGGAGTGTTATATATCTGAAAGAATTACTTCTTATATGCAGTAACAAGGACAAATTTCACAAGCACAATATTGAGGAAAAGAAGCCAGATGAGAGTAAGTAGTTTAGTATTCCATTAATGTAAACTCTGTGTAAAAGCAAAACTAATGTTTGGGATTAGAGTTAGGACAAAGCATTACTTTTAGGGAAAAGAGGAGACTGTCACTGAGAAGGCACATGAGGATAGGCCATTTGCAGAGAACTTGAGAGCATTCTAATTTCTTAGTCTTGTTAGAAATTATTGGTGTATTCTTTGTATAAAACTCATGGAGCTTTATGTTTATGATTTGGGCACTTTTCTGAATGCATGTCATGATTTAATTAAAAAGATTAGTTTTTGAAAAATGAAGGGGTAGGCTAAATTTCTGCATGTGCTTTCAGCTTAGATGTTTTAATTTGCAGATACAGGAATATGGAGTATTATGGATTACTCTTGTAAGTCTAAGGTAATAGGAGCCTTAACCCGTAGAGTCACCCATGTTTTATGAAAGCTATGAAAAGTGTTAATTTATATATTAAAATACATATTTCCCTTAAAATCCCCTTGTTCCAAGAAATGTGATGATGTACTCCCTAAACTTTATAAAAATCATTTCTCTCAAATATTAAAATGAACATTCCTTTGACACTGCAGCTTGGAAAATGCTGCAGAAATAGTATATACATCATCTAAAAGTTCTTTTATCAAGAATCATTGCTTTATCTATCTTTGGACTATAAGATGTTCACTGTTAGAATTAAGATCTGTTGTTTTATCTTACCCATCTTGATTTTTGGCTATCTACATCAGTTTTTCCCCTTACTAGAGACACCTTCAATTTTTACTTCATAAAGTCAGTTTATTTCTTTCAGTAATGATACACACTCTCACATCAAATGATACACACTCAGGTTCATCCATTTGCATTAATGCAGCTTTCTTTGGAAAACAGAAAGTGTATATTGCCAGAAGGCTTTATCTTCATTGAGTTGCTTTCAGCCTGAGTCATGTCTAGATTCTAAACATGACTGTCATTGTGCACTTGTCTCCTGATGTCCTTCTCACCCTAAGATTTTTGCCTCTCTCATTATAACTGGTACGTGACATTTATATGGTGCTTATTTGAGGGACAAATAAAGTGAAGGAAGAAAAAAATACTAAGTCATCTTTAAGCAAAAGAAGAAAAAATCAGAATGGATGAGACTAAAACCCACATGTTGGTTGTTGTTAGGTGGAGTTGGTGTCCGATTTATAGCAACCCTGTGTTCAACAGGTGAAACACTATTGTTTGTGGTTCTGTGCTATTCATAGGGTTTTCAATGGCTGATTGTTTTTTGGGTGTGGGTTGCCAAGTCCTTCTCCCAAGCCTACAGCACCTGGTGTTCCCAGGCGGTCTCCTATCCAAGGACTAACCAGACCCGACCCTGCTTAGCTTCCGAGATCTGACAGGATTGGACACCACAGTGGCATGGCTGCAGGTGTGGTTAGTCGTAGAGGATCTTGAATGCCATGAGTTGGGATGAATCCAAAGTGTATGGAGGATTCAATGAGAGTTTGAAGAGGGGCACAGGGTGAGTGGTAGGATGATCCTAGAAGGATTAATTTCTTTACTCCACACACATTTGTGTGTCTTTTACATTTTAACCCTCAGTATGCCAAGATAGAATTGGCCTGCTCTTGAGGAACTATCAATCCTTTGGAAGAAGTTCCTGAGAAGTACAAGGTATGAATATTATGACAGAGATAATAAGTGGACTGAATGTGCCAAGCTGACATCAAACAAAAACAAGGGAGCATTATGTCTCAAGGTACTAACTGCAGAATTTTTCTTGGAGGGTTGTTGTTGTTGTTAGGTGCCGTCGAGTTGGTATCCGACTCATAGCGACCCTGCATACAACAGGGGAAACACTATTGTCAGTGCTTCTCTGCTGTTCATAGGGTTTTCAATGGCAGCTTGATTTTTGGGAGGGGGTTGCCACGTCCTTCTCCCAAGCCTATACAGCACCTGGTGTTCCCAGGAGGTCTCCCATCCAGGTACTAACCAGGCCCGACCCTGCTTAGCTTCCAAGATCTGACGGGATTAGATGCCACAGGGCTACAGCTGCAGGCTCTTGGAGGGTAGACATTCTTAAAGTGGAGCAGTACATGTTGAAATAGAGGGCGTTGAATTTTATAATAATAATTATAGCAAGTAGATTGAGTGTTCTGCAACAGGTAAGGCTGAAGAGTTGAAAGTAAAAATAGGAATATGTATATACAACTTGTGTTTAAGTATTTTTACATGTGTTTATTGAGTAGGTTTTTATTTTTTATTTTTTATTTTTTGCGGTCCTGGGGATTAAACCCAGGGCCTCGTGCTTGCATGTTCTGCAAGTGCTGGACCACTGAACTGCACCCCCAGCCCATTTTTTTACATTTTGAGACAGGGTCTCGCTAAATTATGCAGACTACTCCTGGTCTCAAACCTGCAGTCCTCCTGCCTCTGCCACCTGAGCTGCTGGGATTACAGGCGTGTGCCACTGCGCCCAGCTATTGAGTAGTTTTGAGTAGAATATTTCAACTTTGAAGAATAAGCCAAAACTTCAACTGACATATCATCTTGGGAGATTTCAGTATAAATGTAAATCAATAATCTTAAAAAAAAAAAAAAGAAATTTGGGTCCATCAATGATATTAATCCCTCAGTATTTTGAAAATTAACTATCAGAGTCAAGAACCTGGAGGCGAACAAACAGCCTCGGGGCAGTCAGTGTAGATATGATGATGCCCGTGCACTAAGCACATGCCTTCTGCCTTTACTTGAGGTCCTTGTCCCTATATATTTATTTTCATTTTAGTCAAAATCTTTACCAACATAATGTTGTAAGTTATAAATTACAGAGAATAAGTAGCAAATTAGGATGCATAGTCTGTTAAAGGTCAGTCCCTTACCAGCAAAGCAAGTTAACTGGTAGCAAGGAAAATTTATAAGGAAGTTATTAATAAAACAGTCCTCATGATTTAAAAGCACAGTTAAATAGGGACACAGCCTCCCCCCAATCTCATACCCAGGGGACAATACTCTGTTATCATACTGATGATTGCAATGTCTGTCCTCAGACATCGAGGAAATACTAAGTTCTACTTTGTTTTCAGACAGTATTTTATATAAGGTTTGCTTTGAAAACCCTTATCATATGAAGAGTAGCTTGGGACCCCAGGTAACAGGACACATCTAATTGTCTAGGTATTGTAGCATTGTATACATTGGGTCCATTTTGCTTCTGCCCACAGTACTTATTGATTCTACTTCTTTGCCATGTAGGTTTGCAGCCAGGAAAGAAGGAACAGAAAATCTCTTGGTGCCTTATATCGTTTGGTACCTAATAACAAAGGGCTTTCATTTGCTTTTCATAGCAGCATTATGAAACACTATTTGTGCTACCTCCATCTTTCAGACAAGGAAAAGAGATTTGGAAAGTTTAGAGAGAGGGCAGTCTGGGTACAAGGGATGTTTTCAATAATATGGTAGAATAATTGAAGATCATGAAGGTATGGTTGTGTGAGAGTGAGCAACGATTTTCTTTTTTTTTTTTTTTTACTTTTGGAGTAAGAAACACATTTTATATCCCTTCTCAGTAACATGTCTATATAACATTAAAATTTTTTTTACAACATGAACTTAGCCTTACTGTGTTTTATATGCTCAGAATTTTTTATTTCATTTTATTTTCTTTTAAAAAAATGATAGTCCTGGTTCACTCATAATTTCAGGATACCCTGAGCCATGGATACACTAATGAATGAAGATGTTCAGTTTGATAAACAGTGGACTACTGTGACTTGAGGGAGAATTATCTTACAGAGAGGTAAAGCTAGAGGACTGTGATGTTCCAAATTGCCTACAATGCCAAGCTGGAGGCAGTGTCTCTAATATAGGAAACAAAAAGTCCTCCAGTCTGTGTCAGGATGCTACCATAATTGTCTTTGTGCCAGTAATTCCATAATACCCTAACAGAGCTCCTAATAGTTTGTAAAGAACTTTCACATGAAAATCTTTAGGGTAGATCAAAGGAGATATTTATTGCCTTTATGCAGATGAAGAAATCGAGGTTTAAAGAGGCAAAATCCCTTAAGTTTATAGCCACCGTTAGGAAATAAGCTCACTTTTCCTCACTGCTAGATCAGAGAGTAGGAGTAAAAGCTAAACTAATTGGCCTTCTTAGAAGTTTGGGCAAGAGAGAAGGGTAGTGGTAGAAGTATAAATGCAGAATTAAAGGAAAGCATGAAGAACCTCTGCATTGAAAGCCAGGCATGCGCACCCTAAACTCTGATTCTTTCTTTTTTGGGTTATGTTGTGAAATTCCAGCCCATTTACTCAGCAAGGCCAGGGTATAAAATTGCCATCATGCTCTGTCATGGCTTATGATAGTTTTCATCACTCATCTTCTCTTTGGAAGGAGCTGAATTGGGAAAGCATTTTTCATTATTTAATGTTCAAACCTGAAAATACTGATATTTAAACTTTAGAAACATATCACTTAGAATGAGACATGTCAGCTGGCCTTTTGTCAAAAATAAGTTGGTACGGATCTGGCTGAGCCTTTCTTTTTGGTATAGATTATTCTGAATTGTTACTGATAAACTTCTATTAACATTTTACTTTGGAGGAAGCGTTTCTTAACCTCTCTGAAAGTCATAAAATATATAAGTATTGCTCCACATTTCACTCCAGACATACTGTAAATCATTGATCTTAGGCATCCATTTATTCGTTCTTGTATTTCAGACTAAGTATATTTGTGTACAGGTAAACTATAAAACCTCTAATTCATGCTTTTCTCATCTACATTTTGCCAAAAGAATTACTTTACCAAGAAAACTTTGATATATATCTTGTTTTTTTTTAAAAAATAAAGTATGTTAAATTAATAAAAAGTTTTTTGCTGATGTTTTGAAAGTTGGCATTTTTACTTGCATTATAGAGGATTTTGGTAAAAGGTGAATATTTATGAGGAGAAGGTTGAAATGGAAGAACTTCTATCATCATTCATATTAACTACCAATTAGACAAATCCACTTGGATTTTTGGTGGGAGTCTCAATATATCCAAATTCAAACTTCCAATTTTTGACTCTCAAATCTGTTCTTTCCATGGTCTTTCTCTTCTCAGGAAATGATACCTCTATCCTTTGAGCTGCTCAAGAGAAATCTTAGGGATACTTTTGACTTGTGTTATTTTATTTGTTTATTTATTATTTATTTATTTTTCCAATCATAGTTCATTGGTAAATGCTGTTGATTTTACCTTAAAAATAGATCCAGAAAATTTGATGTGAAGTCTGGAATTTAGTTAATAGTAATACACCAGTGTTGGTTTCTTAGTTGTGATAAATATGCCATACAATATTGGCAGTAGGAAAAACCTACTTAAGGGGATATATAGTTAACTGTACTATCTTTGAAAATTTCCTATAAATCTAAAATTGTTTAAAAAACAAAACTTTATTTAAAGATAGATCCAGAATCTACTTTTTAACTACCTTTGTTGCTATCACTTTGATCCAAGTCACTATCATCTCTGACATGGGTTATTTATTATAAGAGCCTTCTAGTCAACTAGTATCCTTTCCCTTAATTGCCTCCACCCATTATTCTTAATATAGTAGCATGAACTTTTGAAAGTAAGACACATTATATCATTCCTCTACTCAGAACCCAAACCTCCAGGGACGTCCCTGTCTTAATCATAATAAAAATTACGAAGTCCTACGCACACAGTCTACTTCCCAACCTGGTTTTACCTTCCACTGTCCTGCCAATTTAACTCACTTAATTTTAGGCTCTCTAATTATTCCTCAGCTATACCAAGAAAATTCTGGCCTTTGTCCTACTGTACCACCAGGTAGACATGTGATTTGCTTCATTACTCCCTTTAGATTTCTGCTAAAATGTCACTCATCACCTGGTTCAAATATCAACCTCCTCTAACCCTGTGCTCCCTTGCCTTGATATATTTTTCTCCTTAGTACTTATCCTTAGCAGACCATATTTAAATACATACTTTTTTCCCCCTTATGGTACTGGAGGGAGAGTGAACCTAGGGCCTTGCGCTTACTTTGCAAGCACTCTACCACTGACCCGTGTCCCCCTACCCCCTTTAAAAATATTTTTATCTTGAGACAGAGTCTTGGTAAATTGTGCAGGTTGCCTCTGGCCTCAAGCTTGGTGATCCTCCTACCTTTACCTCCCATGTCACTGGGATTATAGATAAGTGCTAGTGTACCTGACTTAAGTACATGCTAATTTGTTGTTGTTTAACTTACTACTGCTAAGATGAGAACCCTATGACTGGGCAGAGACTTTCTGTTCACTGTGTTATCACTAGTGCCTAGACTGATACCCAGCGAATAGTAGGCATTCAGCAGTGCAATGAATGAAGTAGTAGCTTTCTAATGTAGTTATTTGCTTTTATTGTGACTTGTCCAAAATAGGGGCTGGGATTTAGCTCAGTTGGTAGAGCACTGCGCTGCAGTCTCTGAGGTCCCGAGTTCAATTCCCAGCACCACAAAAATAGGAGAAGGACCTGGCAATCCACTCCCAAGGCAATCCCGAAATGATCAGCCATTGAAAACCCTATGAGGGTCGCTATGAGTCGGATACCAACTCGATGGCACCTAACAGCAACAGCAGTCCAAAATAGTGATATAGCAGATTTATAGTGTGTGTTTAGGCTGGGATTTAGCTCAGTTGATAGAGTGCTGTGCTGCAGTCTCTGAGGTCCTGAGTTCAATTCCCAGCACCGCAAAAATGGGAGAAGGACCTGGCAATCCACTCCCAAGGCAATCCTGAAACAGTCAGCCATTGAAAACCCTATGAGGGTCGCTATGAGTCGGATACTGACTCGAAAGCACCTAACAGCAACAACAGCAGTGTGTGTTTATTAGATGATACAACAACTTTGGGGACTTTTGGGAGACATTTTGGAGGAAGGACAGTAAAATAAAACAAGATGGTGGGGGTTAGAAAGCAGTGTTACTGAGCTGGAATAGAAGTATTACCTATAGGCAGTCTCTACTGTGTAAGCCATAGGAAAGATATTATGCCCTGTGGTTGATTTCCATTATTATTTAGGGTGGCCTTACAAAGTACCATACTAATGGGGCACTTTGGAGAGTGAAAGGGGACATTTGAATGTTCTACCGGGACTACTGGTCCTGGGAAAAACCATACCATGTGATCACCTTAATTATATAACTCAAAGATGTCTGTATTTCATTTATATATAAAGGAGTTTCCATGAAGTACTAAGAAACTTAAGTTCACAAATGGTAGCAGAGCTAGTAGTGATTTACTAAAATGACATCCATTGTGAAATTCTGAATTGGCCCTATGAGTTAACTATTTTAAAGTTATTTTGATTCATCCTTTTGTACTATATGTTCTTTGAAATTTATCTTGTCACATATTCTTGTGAGCACCAAACATTGGCATGTTACATCAACAAGGCAAATCACAGTTGAATAAAGGAGATTGATGACTAATTGCAATCAAAGGCAACTTAATTTTACAGAATTAATTTTTCCCATTAAGTGGTTATTTGCATTGTATATCGCTTAAGATCATTGTGGTCTATTTTAGTGTATTTTTTTAAAAAGCAGTTTGGTTCATTCAGAAAAAAGCAAATTGGCATAAGCATAAAATACTTAAGAATACATTCCTCATTTCCTTAAAATTAGCACTTAAAAATGTGGGTGTAGCATCTATAAAAAGTATTTTGAGTTGCACAAAACCAGGGACACTTTAAGATAATATTCTCCCTGGATTTAGATAGCTTTGGTTTACAAAACAAATTTGTTCTGACAGCAAAAATATGAGTCCATTTTACTTAGTATACTAACTCCTTGATTGACTTCTATTATTTCTGGCACCATTACCATTCTGTTTCTCTTAGAAGAACTTAGCTAATTAAGGCACTCAGTAGTGTGTGTATGTTTGTGTTGGAATTTAATGAAATATTTGGCAATATTTCTCAGTGTTTTTTTTATGTATACACAAGTTTTTTTTTTCTGTTTCTCTTACTGTTTCTCCCTCTCCATTTCCCTCTCCCCGCCTCTCCCCTTCTGTCTTTTGCAGTACTTGGGAGTTGATCCCAGGGTCTCACATATACTTGCAAGTGCTCTACCACCAAGCTCCATCCCTACCCCCTTACCTATTTTTCATCTTGAGATAGGGTCTTTCTAAATTATGCAGGCTACCTTTGGCCTCATCGGGCTGGGATTTGGTAGAGCGCTGCACTGCAGTCTCTGAGGTCCCGAGTTCAGTTCCCAGCACCGCAAAAATGGGAGAAGGACCTGGCAATCCACTCCCAAGGCAATCCCTAAACAGCCCTTGAAAATCCTATGAGGGTTGCTATGAGTCGGATACCGACTTGACGGCACCTAACAACAACAATAAATCTTTGGCCTCAAACTTTCAATCCTCCTGCTCTAGCCTCCTAAATTACTGGGATTACAAGTGTGCATCACTGTGCCTGATACAAGTTTGTTTTCTTAAAAAATATAGATGTTAATTTCTGTCACACCCCCTTCCGCCACCCCCACCCCCGTTTTTTTGCCTTATGATCATTCTCCTTTCTATTCATTCTCACTCTCCTATCCCTAATGCTCTCATATTTTAAAGGCTTTTGCAAACTAGAAATTTCCCTTATTAAGTGGAGGCTGTGAGCTGGGTGTGGTGGTGCACAACTGTAATCCCAGTGACTCCAGAGGCTAAGACAGGAGGATTGCAAGTTTGAGCCCAGAAGTAGCCCGTGTAACTTAGTGAGACCCTGTCTCAAATCAAAAAGTAAAAAATGGCAGCTTAGTGGTAGAGCACTAGCAAAGGCATGTGGTTCAACCCCTAAGTACTGCCAAGGGAAAAAAATGTGGGGTATGCTATGATTGAGAGGAGGAGCCTGTACTCAGAAGGAGGCCTAAAATGAAATCTGAGTAAATGTTTATAGAATAAACATTATGGACATATTTCATAGTTAACACATCCAAAATACTTAGCAAGTTTTTGTAACTCATGACTCAGTGGAAGGTTAGCAGGAGATTGAGCATTGTCATTTCTGGTTAGCATAATTATTATGGTACTGAAGTTTGGACTAAGTATTTTCTTTGTAGGGTAGAAAGTTATACTATTGTGTATTGTTCTAAAAAGGTAGACAAGAATCTCTTAACTGTGTGAAGGTCAAGTTTGAGGAAAACTTGACACTTTGTTCCTGAATAGCCTGATATTTATCAAGAATATACAGGTTGTTTCGGTCACCATGGGGAAAAAATTATAATTTCTTCCTTTTCTTCTTTTCACTGTCAGCTTTAGACCTCCAGACTTATTATACTTGATAATTCAGAGAGGGGTTTCGGTTTTTTTGTTTGAAATTCTACTGACTTAATATACCCTTTATTTTTTATGTATTTTTATTTTATAAATGTTGGTGGGATACAGACTAGCAAAGTCATTTGCTACATCCATTACATGACCATTAAATCACTTTTGCTTACACATTCATCATCTTACATATTTTACAGAATAATATAAAGAAAAGAAAAAGATAGGAATTTTAATTATATATAATGAAAATTGTATGCAATCATGGGTTATATTCTCACTGTTTTCTTTCTCCCTCCCTTATTTTCTCATATGCTCATATAGTTGCATCTTATATTTTGAGGTTTTCCTCTCCCTCTTTACCTGCCACATTATTTTCCCTCCTCTTTTCCCCTTCCCCAATCTCTGCTCCCCCACAGTGATCCTCCTTCCCTTCTTTCTGATCTGCTGGTATTTTCCATTCTAAGATAGGTATGATTGTTCCTTTTTATATATCTAAGTATGTATAATTATTTTTCTTCCTTAAGTTAGATTTGCCTGCAGCTGTACCACTGTGATGTCCAGTGTCATCAGATCTCAGAAGCTAAGCAGGGTCAGGCCTGGTTAGTACTTGGTTGGGAGACCACCTGGGAATACCATGTGCTGTAGGCTTGGGAGATGGACCTAGAAACCCACTCCCAAAGAACCATCAGCCATTGAAAACCCTATGAATAGCAGAGAAGCACTGAAAGTAGTGTTTCATCTGTTGTACATAGGGTCACTATGAGTTGGGCACAGACTAGACAGCACCTGACAAAAACAACAAATTAGAATTAGCTCCCTTTGTATAGGAATAAGCCTATTCTTTACTCCTAGTCTGTGGTTGCCTTTGTCTTATGACATTGTCTTGTGTGTTCCAGCCAGGAGACCTTTTATCTTCCTGAGAACATTTCTTTCCTTTTGGAAAAATTCTTTTGTGCTCTGGATCTTCTTCTCTCTGTCTTATAACAAATCTCTAATTCATTTCATAAAACCAGAGAAGTTAAATGATTACTTAAAAAAAATTTCAAACTTATGGCCCTTTTGATGTGTACATTGCCGTATATTTTGTTTGACCTAGAACATCACTTAAACATTTCGTTCATGATTCAAATCTGCCTTGTTGGAAAGTTTAGATGTCTTTATAGTTTTGTCAAAACACAGACTGCATTGTACCAGTTCCAAGTAAATTTACGTTCTTAGACTTTCATAAACATAGGCAGTAGACTAAATCAGATGAAACAGTACCTGAGTGTGTTTCATTCACATAACTCCAAAAATTTATTTATATTAAGTGTTTTAGCTGTCCCCAGTAGGTGTACTTACTTGATCTAAAGGAGGATGTATTCTGTTTAGTGTGTGAGATAGCTGAGGTTCAGAAGGGATATTGCTTTCCATGATAGTGTTTCCACAAAAGCAGGAAAAGAAAACTTCAAGAGCATTTTACAGCCACAAGATGTACAGTAAAATCAGTGATTCACCCAAGATGACGAAATTTATGGGGAAAAATACTACATGTGATGAAGATGAAAAATTGGCTACTGGAAGAATTTCATGATAGAACTGTTGAGAAATGGAATGAGTTTCCTCTGTGGAATACACACTGTGTGCTGTGCACTTTGAAAGGCCATTCTCACTGGAGCAGGGGATTTCTTCCTACACCTGGACTTTGGATGAGGCAGGTTCCAAGGCCTTTCACGATACTCAAGGGCTCATAATACTGTTGATACTGACTTTGAGGGTAATCGGAGGAGGCAAACATGTTATCTAGCAGAGAGCTAAATGTTGGTTGCTTTAAGGGTAGGTACTCTGAAGTATTTGAAGGTGCTTGGGGATTGTTTTATCTCTTTAGTAGCTAAACCTTCTTCACATCCTAACATATCCAGACTTACTTGTTATCTTAGAAGTTAATTTCAGGCAGATATTTGAAACTATCAATGCCAGAGCAATGGGGCCTTGCCTGAATTAATAAAGTGTTGCAACACTTTAACTGAATCCCCCTTTGTTGGTTGCAATAGAGTACAGTAGTAAAGAAGGATGGCTCTAGAATCAGACTGTCTCACTTTGAATTCTTCCATGAGTTACTAGAACCCTGTTTCCTCTGTCTAAAATAAAGATAATAATAGTACCTGAGCTGAATGTGGTGGTGAATGCCTTTAATCCCAGCCCTTGGAAGACTGAGGCAGGAGGATTGATGCAAGTTCTAGGACAGCCTGGGCTAAACAACGAGACCTTGTCTTTAAAGAAAAGAAAAGAAAAAGATAGTAACAGTACCTATTTCATAAGACCATGGGAAATTGAATGAGGTAAGGCATGTAAAGTCGCTACAACTAAAGTTAATCCAGAACATGTGGTTGTTGGGCCAAAAGGAGGTTTTAAGGCAAATAGTTTTGCTTATTTTGAGACATAACCATAAACTGAAAAGGACATACAGTTTCTATGACTTCATTACCATGTACCACATTTTAATTCTATTTTAAAGGAAAAGTCTGGCCAATTTTAATCAATTTATGTTGGTTGTCTGTTGACAGTTACTTCTTTAAGTTCTAATACTGTGTTTTTAAAATTAGACTTCTTGTATCTTAGGCCCTTGTCTCTGTTGAGAACTTAATGAGTCATGATTTCAAAGTGCAGACCTTGAGAAAACAGAAGGGCCAATGGGTCACAAGCTTTTGATAGACTCTGAGTGCTTCTGGACTCATTTTTAGAACTCCCTGTGGCCCTTTCCTTGTCATTATGGAAAAACAGTTTCAGGGGCTATAAACTCAGAAGGGTCTCTCAGCAAGGTATCTGCTGTTCCAGTTTTGAAGCTCTCATCTGAATGTCTCTCACAGCTGCTGATGTGGTAACTGCACAGATGCGGAGAAGCACCAGCGTTCATCTAGAATAAATGACCAGGTGTCGGGAGTGCAGTTAGAAAAACAGAGGGCTTCTATTCCCACAGGAAGAATATATAATCAACATACTGCCGGACATTAATTACAGCAGGAACGGTGACTAAGGTTTGCATTGGCCGCCTTTGAACATGTCTTGATCCTCTTGGTTAGCTTCTCACGACTCTACTTTGCAATAAAGTAGCTAAGGATTACCATAGTATTTGTAAGAATTGGAAGTGGGCAGTGAGACTGGAGAGGCAAAGGGGTGAACCTAGGTGGTAATAATAGATTTTACTATTTGTTTTCTTAGAGGTAATCCAGCTATTAGCCTCAGGTAACCTAATTTAGAATAACTAAAGCAGTCATGTGCCCTGGATCATGTACTCTACTCAGTAAATCCATGTTGTACTGTTCTCTCAATTTTGTACATGAAGAAAACAGAGCCTCTGAAAGATTAAATATTAGCTTGAAGATTAGAAAGTTACTATTTGACAGTTTCTTATTGATGAAAGTTATAGCACATTATAGTTTTCCTAGTTTCCTAGCCTCATGCGTGCTAGGCAGGTACTCTGCTACTGAGGCATAACCACCATGATAGATTGAATCTAATCATTTATTCAGTGGCACTTGTGTTAGTCATCTTTTTGTTGCTGTGACAAAATGAATCAGTAAAGGGAGGAAGTCTGCAGCCATACTACAGAGGCATCCATTCCTGTCAGATCTTGGAAGCTATGCAGGGTTGGGCCTGGTTAGTCCTTGGATGGGATACTGCCTGGGAGCTCCAGGTGCTGTGGGCTTGGGAGAACAACCTGGCAGCCCACTCCCAAAAAAGAGTCAGCCATTGAAAACCCTATGAATAGCAGAGAAGCAGTAACTATACTGTTTCGCCTATTGTACGTAGCGTCGCACCTCACAACAACACAACTGAGGGATGTTGTTTATACATAGTTGATTTAGAGGATGGGGTATGTGCCTTCTGAAGTTAAGTTTACACTGTGCGCATTGATATGCAGAAGGTCTGTATTTCATAATCTGAGCTTGTAGATCTAGCTTGACATAGACATTACTATGGAAATCCTGTGGAACAGAGGTCCCCAACCCCCAGGCCATGTAGGAAGTAAAGGGCAGATGAGTGAGCAAAGCCTCATTTGTAGTCACAGCCACTCCCCATCACTCACATTACTGCCTAAGCTCTGCTTCTGGACGAGGAAAAATTGTCTTCGTGAAACTAATCCTGGGTCAATAAAGGTTGGGGACAGCTGCTGTGGAAGATACTTGTGGATCTCCCTATAATGGAGAATTTGGTCTTGATAAGTAAGAAGCAGAAAGGCACAGTTCCCATTAGTCTTACCATTTGCTGTAGCTTTCCAAATTTGGCTTTGTTCATCTGAACATTTGAAGTGAAACAGTCTAGTCCAAGGAAAATAAATTTACATCAAGAAAGCTTATTAACGCACAGCTGGATGAGGTGAGCTAATGTTTCTTTTCCTTATCTTCTATTCGTGTCTTTGTGATTTCTTTTTTTCTTCTTCCTTTTCTCTATTTCAGAAGAAGAAAGCTTTAAAAGGAAGGCTTTTCTCTCTACTTATTTGAAAACAATTTCCAAGACAAAATACCAGATTTAACTATCTTTGCACTGCCACATCATTTACAGTTAGGCATATTTATTGCCAGTCAGCTGAAGGAGATCTTTTTGTTTTACTCAGAAATGGTTAGGCAAGGAGAAACTTGAAATTCTGGTCTTACGCAGTTTTTCCATCCCTTGGCATTTGATGGCAGCAGGCTGTGACAGCACATAACCAGGAGCAGCAGCAACAAGTTGGAGCCTTCTGCCCTGGGCTTTAGACCCTAACCTGGACTCTCAACCTTTCCAAGCCAAGCATTTTTTGTGGTATAAACATGTAATAGTACTTGGGCATAGGTTTAATTCCTGTGAGCAGATAGCAGGGCTTCATACTGAACCTGGACACTGAACTCAGTGAAAGTTGGGTTTGAGTTTAGCCTTTAATGTTTACTTGTGTATCACCAGCTATTTAAAAATTGAAAAATCAATTGAGAAAAATTTTATTTGGCTGACTACACATGGATTAAAATTTTAAGCCCAAACCAATTTTAGCATTTTGAACCTGTGCTTAAAACTGAACCAAATTTTTTTGTGGATTTGAAGCCCTGCTTCTAGTGTTACAACTCTTAAATAGGCCAAGGAGGTCAATATTCCTCAGCCATTTAGGTGTTACAGCTTTTGTGTAGGCCTAGGAGGTTGGGAATCCCCAGCCCTTGACAGCAGCTGGTGCTGTAGCTTCCAGGCAAGCCTAGTATCAGAATTCCTCAGTCCTAGACAGTGACTGATGTTATAGCTCCTAATCCTAGGGTGTCTGAGACCTTTGGTCCTAAAAACTTGACAGGACATCTCTTCTGGAGCTTTTCCAGCCACTAGGACCTGCAGTTTTTATTCCCTGGCACTTCATAGCCTTCTATCTCTTCTGCCTTCCCTACTTGGTCATACTTTCAAACTGTTCAGCTACCTCTTAACTGCTATAGTCACTGTCACCATTGCCATCCTGTTAGATGGAGCTGTCACTGCCCTTCTGCTGCTGCTGCTGTTGGTTTTGTGGGCTTGCCTCTTACTCATCTATGAAGTAGCCAGCTGCTTCACTGCATCTGCAGCTCACTGTGCTGGCTGTTCTCCTGTCTCTACCATCCCTCGCTATCACTGCTTCTTTCTTGTTACCAGCTCAGCCTGCATTGCTAAAAGTTGGCAAAAAGACCACTAGAGAAAAGCCATTTATTGGACTGAATGTTGCAAACACCAAGGGGCTCCTCACTAAGTGAGCCAGACAGTCAGAGAAGAGGTATTTGCACAAAGCACAGCACACTTCTTATGCTTCCCCTTTGCCCTGAGTTGGTTATAGAGTCATCTAGAGTTCCCTGAGGTTTGTGATGGCAAAAAGGCCAGTGTCAACTGCAAGCTCCTTGAAATAGCCATGGCTGGAGCTGCACCTTCAGAAGCTGGCGTTGTGCTGTAGCAACTGGCCCGTGGCTTGCTCAAGACATCTGTGAAATGTTCAGAACTATTGATGCTGTTCTAAGGGTGATTTGGGAACAGTTGGAGAGTTCTTGGGGGAACTATCCAGGATAGCAAGGGAGAGTCCAACAGCTGCCAGTAAGGGAGTCAGATCACCCCCTTCCCCAACGTCTGTGTTATTGACAGGAGGATAAATATCAGGAGTGCTACTTTTTAAAAAGTTTATTATTAACATCAATATTGACTTTAACAGCATTTCACAGAGCTTTTTAACAATGCTTGATACCTGCCCAGTGCTCAATGGAGAAGTGGGTCCCCCTAAGCTGTCTCATATTGGGTTCACATGCAGGATAAGACATTTTTGTTACTGACAATGTAGTAACTTTCCCATCCCAAAATATGAAAAAGATTTAAATAATGAAGAGATAGATTAGAACAAAATTTGTTCATTTTTAATTTTTTAATTATTTATCTTCTCCCTGGAAGAAAAGCCAGGACTTAGATGTATGTGACACTATTGCTACAGCGGCAGGAGGTCTTTGAGTCCTTTTTCATTGCTTTCAGTTAGCCAGCGAGGATGCTTTCACTGAAGTGTAAGCTTTAGCCTGGTTCTGTCTTTTTTTGCTGTGTTCCTCCAAAAAGATAATCTCATTTTCTTTTCAAAATGAAATTATGGTTACTTGAAAATCATTCTCCCTTTTTCCACAGTTGTGCCTTGAGCCTTGTGACGAAGCTTTCTGTTGTGTTTAACTTTGATTCTTGCTGATGAGAGTTTTCACTTGACATGTTACCTTGGGATTCTCTATCTGGAGGACTTTATAGGTTTATTCTGGAATAAACTGCTGTGGTGAGTGCTTGTCTTCCTTTGTCATTTGGTTGCCAAAGGCATTTGTGTGTGTGTAAAGAATGAGGAAAATAAGAAACAAAAACCTTTTTTATGACAGTTTTGAAACTTGATGAGTATACAGATTTGAAATCATTACTTCACTAAACCTTAACTTCCTAATACACAAAGTGAGGACTCAGCTACTAAATGGAACTGAAACACTTCTGATTTTATCATAGCTTCCCTAGAGTTCCATGTTTGGTACTAAGTGGAATTAGGGATGGAATAATTTTTTCCTGTTGGAATTTTCTAAGTCTTCTGAACATTGAGATTCATCAGTTAGCTGCATTCTTCCATAGTTAAACATAGCTTCCTATTTACATATAGTTTAGCATATACTTTAGGTCCTTTTTAAAATGCCTGTGATGAAACCATATTCATAAATAGTAACATAATTTTCCTAAAATTGTAACTTCTAAATTGCTCTTAGTGATTAAAAAAGGGGGAAGGGGATGGAAAAAGACTGCCGAAGGTTTGTGGAGCTATTAGTAACACATGGTTACATAACATTTGGCTTTGCTATTCTGATAGAGACAATGCTGAAGTGCTGAAAAGAGACCATACTCTCACCTGTTTTTATTACCAAATTGTGACAATGACATCAGTAACTCTAGCCCTAGCCTGACCACTGTAGGCAGCTCTGGATGGGTGACAGTCAGAAAAAAGGTAGCAGTCAGTGTTAACTCTGTGCATAATTCTTAACAAGGAAAGAACTGATTTTGCATTCTAATAGGGTCATTCTGACATGGCTACTCAAATTAACCTTGTCACAATGTTCCTTATTTCAAAGTGGCCATGTCAAAATGTTCTGTTGCTGCTTACGCTTATCAGGACTAGGCTTTGCAGGTATAATTGCATACTTTCTCGGCCTGAAGACATGATGTTCAAAAAATGTGTTAGTAATTGAACATGGTTTCTTAACTAGTAGATTGTTTTCTTTTTTCTGGTAGACATTTTGAGACTAGTTTTGAATAACACTCCATTTGACAGAGTACTTTCTTGGCATTTGCACTAGTCCATCGGGCTGCCATAACAAAAACACAGACTGGATGGCTTAAACAACAAAAACCACATTTTCTCCCTGATCTGGAGCTATAAGTCCAAGAAGAAGATGCTCTCAGGACTGGTTTCTAGTGAGGCCTCTTTCTGACTTACAGACGGCCGCCTTACTATACCCTGACATGACCTTTCCTCTGGGCCTGGATGGAGGGAGAGGGAGACAGAAGGAGGGATAAATCTCTGGTATCTTTTCCTTCTCTTACAAGGACATGTATTCTGTTGGATTAGAGACCTACCCTTATTTATATGGGAGGATTTACTATCTTTCCATATACCACCTAGTGCCCAAAGTTCATCGGAGTCATTCCTTGCCTTTCATGAAGTCTCCCTGCCTGATCTGTCAGGGAACTACTCTTTAGAGTCACAGCCATTACCCTCATACAGCACTGTGAGTTCCATTACTCACCCCTTGTGGTGCTCAGGAATTATGTTTTAGGCCAGCATTCTCAAACAGACTTTGAGAAATGTTTGTTTTTAGAGCTAGGCTCTTGGTGTATTCATTCTCACCCCATCAGCTTTCTTCCCAGGTCCTCAAAAGATTGTGTTTCAATAGTCTTTCATAGGAACTGACACAGAGTTCAAATTATAATGTTGTTATTGTTAGGTGCCAGTGAGTCTGTGCCCAACTCTTAGTGACCCTACGTGCAACAGGCAAAACACTATTGTCAGTGCTTCTCTATTAATCACAAGGTTTTCAATGGCAGATTGATTTTTTTTTTTTTTTTTGGTGGTGTTGGGGGAGTGGGTTGCCGGGTCCTTCTCCCAAGCCTACAGTCTCTGGTGTTCCCAGGCATTCTCCCATCCAAGTACTAGCCAGGCCTGACCGGTTCTTAGCTTCCGAGATCTGACGGGATCAGATACCACAGTGGTATGGCTGCAGGTCAATTATAATGTAGCCAGTGAAATCAGGATGGCCTGGCATATAAAGAAGTGTATCTGACCACTGCTTGTATGTGCAAAAGCCTTATGAAGGAGCACCACATTCCTTTAATGATTGGAGCCTTCCAGTATAGACTTTCTCCGGTTGTATGTGGTTATGTGGATAGCTTAATCACTCTCTTGAGAAAAAGTAGCCTTCTTACAGAAAGATTCCAATTCTGCACTTTCTTTCCTCAAAATATAATTGTGAATCAGTACCCACCATGCTGCCATTGTTTCTGACCTCATATATCTCCTGTGGTTCAGGAATGAACCTTAGGCCCAAAACGTGTCACAGAAGCATACTGTACCTACAAAACTGTCTCATCCCCAGTGTTGCAGTAATTCACACTCAGCATTGTGCTGCCTAGTTACCCGAATTTGGTGAACAGCAGGTACGAAGCCAGAAGTCTCCAGAATGCTTTGTTAGGAGAGCATCCAGCAGAGGGAAGAGTAGCCAAGATGGTTTAAAAACCCTTGGGAAAAACAGCAAAAATGAGTTTTCCACACACCTGGTAATGTCCTCCAGGTGTCAGGTGTTATCAGTAGCTTCTTAATCACTCCAGACAGAACTCTGAGGGACTGAGAAGATGGCCCACAGACAGGGAACAGGCTCCATTCTCTGCTCTGTAGTTATCAGAACAAATGGGGTTTTGTACCTTTAAAGAATCGTTGTTTTTAACCCCATCTGTTGGTGTTTTTCTTCATTCCCATTATCATCTTCTAGTAATGCCTGGATAGTCAGAGGCTTTTTTTTTTTTTTTAGCAAAACCTTAATGAAAAAGACAAGTGAATAATTGTCTCATGTATATACACAATTAGTTTAAAAAGAGGTGCTATTAGAACTAGAAAAATACACATTTTTAGAAGTTTGTAATTCACAATATTTGTCATTATGTATGTCCAGAAAGATGACAAGTACAGTTACTAACAAACATGGAGAGATGAGGAGCGAGGGACCGATACCTTTCTTATAAGTAATAGAAATCAGCTAGACATAGTTACACATGCCTGTAATACCAGCCCTCTGGCGGCTACGGTAGGAGGATTGCAAGTGCAAGGCCAGCCTGGACTATATAATGAGACCCTTAATGAACAAAGTCCTTATTTTTAAAAGTTTCATAATCTTGGGTCCATAGAGTTGAATCCAGATTTTCATAGTATGCATACAAAGCCTGTCCCACACTTTCCTAGCCTTAGCTCTCGCTCTTCTGTGCTTTAATCTTAGTTACTATTAGTGAGTTATCTCTGTTCTTTTCTTTCTCTGCCATTGACCTTCAATTCTAACTCATCCTTAAAACTCCTTCACATCTCTTCTTTGAAATTTTCACTGTCCTCTTGGATTCCTTTGTGTGTGTGCATATGCTTGCACAGTAACTCTACTAACAGGCACATTACTATTTAGAAGTCTTCCGTACACTAAACTGACATATAGTAGGTGACCAATAAATGCTTGCTGAAGTAAAGGGAAAAAAAAGGATATGCAGATGAGAGTTCATAAACTTGTTTGAAAGTTTTGTTAATTTCATTGACTCTTTGCCGGTTTTGTATGGTAAGAGATATTTGGTTAAATTATCTTTTATGGGAAGAATTTTATATTAGAAATAATTTATATTAGAAGCTGAAGATTTGGCTTTTAGCTCCACTACTATCTGGAAGTTCTGTGAGCCCATTATTTTCTTATCTATGAAGTTCTAACACATTTTCATTCATTCCTTCAAATATCAGCATGCTAGATGTCATTTTTAAAAATGTGTTTTGCTTATATAGGCATATTTTACACTTTTCTATGAAACACTTTTTCATAAAAAACCTCTAGTAAAACTTCTAGTAAAAACAAGTGTGTGACATTTTTATGAAATAGTTATTGTGAAATTTTAAGGGAACTTGGGGGCAACATATAATTCATTCCCATTTTTGAGGAAGAAAGACCTCTTTATTTCTGTAAAGAATGTTAAGAATGATTGCTTTGTCCTTTTCATTTTCTTAGTGGAAATTTCTCAATTACTCTAGGTAGAAACTTTGTAGAAAATTGGATTTATAGTTGGTATATATATTCTGGCCTATATTCAGATTGTGACTTCTTTGGGCATTTTCAAAATAAAAAGAAGGATGGAATTTTAGGCCATTTATAATTTAAGTTCAGACTGGTTTAAAATATCTGCTCTGATTAATAGAAGCAAATGTTGACCTGAGTAATTTAAAAAAGAGGCCATACTGAAACCAGTTTTATAAAGGCTCAGATTGTAAAATTAGTTCTGTTTTGAAAGGTGTAAGAGGTCTTTGAGCCAATGTAATACTCATTAGGAAACTCTTCCACAATATTAAGTACCATCATTGAGTAAATAGTGGTATTATTTGGTTTGGTGCATAAGATGTGACTTATTTTCCTGAGTGTTTTGGTTCCATTGTCTTATATCCAAGTCTCCTTGGAATGTAAACTCAATAAAGTCAGAAAACATACTAGTTCCTTGTTAAGTGATATTTGCCAAAATCTGAATATTATTTCTTACCAACAGATATTAAGGACTCATTGTTTTTCTTGCTACATATTATATGTAACTTTGTAAATATTATATGTAACCAAATTAAGCTTTTAGAACATAAATAAAGGAATTACATTTCTATGTGGTAGTTCACTTCTGAAAACAGTCAACCATTAAAAGCCCTATGAGGCTCACTATGAGTGGGACCTGACTCCACAGCACCTAACATCAACAACAACAACAACAGCTTGTTTTGGTAATACATCAATACTGATTTTGCCATGTTAAAAGTTGCTGTATTTTCTTTTTATCTTTACGGAGATTTCTTTTTGTAAGGTGTAAATAAACCTGGTGTCATGGTGCACGCCTGTACTCTCAGTGACTCAGGAGGGTGATGCAAGAGGATCATTAGTTTAAGACCAGAGGCAGCCTGTGTAACTTAGTGAGATTCTGACTCAAAAAACAAAAAAGGGGCTGGGGGTTTGGCTTAGTGGTGGGGTGCTTGCCTAGCAAGTGCAAGGCCATGTGTTCAACCCCCAAATACTGCAAAATCAATCAGTAAATCTTAAAGAAGATGTAAATAGTCATATAAGCAGGCTTACTAATGTTATAGCTTTAGTAATTATCACTAAAAACATTTCAAGAGGATAGAATTTTCACCCAAAGTCCAGTGCTGTTGATTAATACAGAGATAACAGCAGAAGGAAGATCAAAGTCCCATTTTAGTAGAGCAGATGCTCTGATACCAACTACCCATGATGCTTCTCTTCCACCTGCCTTGCTTTGAGAGTATTCAGTAAAATGTTACCAAATAGACAAAAGGTTGTCCGCCTGCTGCCCAGAATACCAAGTTGCTTTCTTCATTTGTGATAATAGCTTTGTAGCTTGAAATAAACCATTTGGACCAAAAAGAAAGTTATATTCATTTTCTCTTAGAAGCAGGTCACCATTTGCTGAGCAGGACTGGAATGTTTATATACATAATGCCACCCAAATTTAATCATTCAAAGAAGTGATTCAGAACATTAACAGATAAGGTAATTGAAAGTGACTTAGTAGACCTGGGCTGCTATGGTTAGATTCTTTATCTTAGACTATATGTGTAAGAACATAGCTACTGAGAATTGTTATAGAGCAGTTCTTATTACTTACATATCCTGAAAAGTGCCAACAGTGGCCACACCTGTGCATTTAAAAGGCAAAACAGATTAACAAACATACTGGTGAATCCAGCCCCAGAGATCTCTGCAGCCCATTGATAGGTTTTACAACTGATGATTTATAGAGCAGTAATTGATAGGTTTTACAACTGATGATTTATAGAGCAGTAATTGATAGGTTTTACAACTGATGATTTATAGAGCAGTAATCCTTGATATTTTCTTTTTTCTTCCTTCCAATGCATGTTTCTGCTGCTCCTTCTCTATGCCTCTTGGAGAAGGAGTTGGTTTTGGCACATTCTCTGTGATGTGTTATTGTGAATGATGATAAATGCATATATTGATGTCTGAATAGCCAGGGGATTAATCTGTTAATGGATTCATAATTGGATAGACTATAAGAAGGTAATGGAAACTTGTTAGGTGCTGTCAAGTCGGTGTCTGATCATAGCGACTCTAGGTACAACAGGTGAAACTCTATTGTCAGTGTTTCTCTCCTATTCATAGGGTTTTCAGTGGCTGATTGTTTTTTGGGAGGACAAGATCACCACACTGAATGTTTATAACAACTTTGAATGGTAGATGCCAGTATTTGGATTATACTGAGGAGGGAGTGGAAGTTTCCTGAGTTGAGTAAATTGCTGAGAACATACAACTATCTGCTGGTGGAGCAGCAATTAAGTCAGTGTGTGGTGACTCATCTCCTATTAAAGTGTTAATTCATTGAATGATGAAGCATTGTGCAAAGAATAGCAAATGGGGCTTGCAATGTTTATTTTATTTAGCATCCTATTTAGTGTACCTTTCCTCTGGAAAAAAATGGTGGAAAACAAAGGTGATTAGTAATGAAGTTCACCATTGTTTAATACCTTTTTATAAAATTATAGCATTGTCAGTGTCCCATAGGGCTCTGTGAGATACTTGTATATTAAGTAAGCAAGTGAGTAAGCAATTTAGGACAAATAATGGATTTTATGCAACACGGTCTTAGACGAAATTTCATTTTGCTCATAGTCTTCAGGTTAAAGCACTAAATCATAGTCCTTCACTGTCGTACCATGTGTCAGATGACATTCTTTTATAGCCATGCTCAGACCACAGGAAGTGTGTATCACACAGTTGTTAAGTGAGTATTCTACATTCTGAAGATCTTTCAAATTTGGAATTGGCTGTCGAGGCTTTGAATATTCATGTGCTATCCCTTTGCCTGCCATTCTTAACTGTGCCCACTGCATGTATTATTTATATCACCTCTTCATAGTCTTAATTAAATATTCCCATTGTTTTGGAACGCTCAGAAAAAATAAAATACCAAGAAGAATTTGGGTAAACATTTCTAGTTTTAAGGAACCAATTCTATAAGCAGGTGGCTATTTCCTGAATTTCCCTGCTTCTCTCTGGATACTGCTTTTATCATTTTCCGACACACTGCATTGCCTCTTATCTTCTTGGATTCTTACGTGGTTAGGTGGCCAAAGCTGAAATGTGTTGCCTCCTCTCATTGTCTGTGCCAGCTTTATATGTTAATGCTGAGTACTAGAAAGAAAAGAGATGTTTTTGAGCAGGATCCTCATAATTGTAAAGTCTAAAACCCTTGACTAAAAATGGGATTTTTAAGTGCAGTTCAGCCAATATTTGTTAAGAGGTGCACCAGAAACATGATCTAGCCAGATGTCAAAGGCCAAGTATATAAACTAGTGCCATACTGTAACCCAATGTCACCATTGTGGAATAAATTCCTAGAAAGTAGATATAAACTGAAAACATTAAAAATATTTGATTGTTGTTGTTGTTGTTGTTAGGTGCCGTCGAGTCGGTATCCGACTCATAGCGACCCTCATAGGGTTTTCAATGGCTGACTGTTTCGGGATTGCCTTGGGAATGGGTTGCCAGGCCCTTTTCCCATTTTTGTGGTGCTGGGAATTGAACTTGGGACCTCAGAGACTGCAGTGCAGTGCTCTACCCACTGAGCTAAATCCCAGCCCATTTGATTATTACGGTATCATTATTAAAAAGTGAAGGGGCCAGGCTACTTAAATTTCATACTATGGTATAGGAACAGTAATTTCTTTGCACCATCAACTGCTTTTATGTTTACTGTTGTGCACATTTGCCTTAATAAATAAATGCTCATTTTCAACAAGTACATTTAATAATATTCAGCTTTTTGTGTTAGTAATTCAGAAAAGCATTTAATTTCTTCTGTAAGTAAGTTTGTACCTAGGATTTTTTTCATGTGTTTTTGGCAGTACTTGAGATTAGAATCCTGGACCTCATGCATTCTTTGCAAGCGTTCTACCATTGAACTGCACCCAGCCCATTTTTTAACTTTTTAATTTGAAACAGAGTCTCATTAAATTATGTATATTGCCTCAATCTAGTCTTGAATCTTTGTTCCTCCTACCTCTGCCTCCCAAGTTGTTGGTTTGCACCACTGTACCCAGTTTGTACCTGTGATTTATAGCTTAGGGGAATCTCAAAAATTATTCCATGTTTTGAGTATGGTTGGTTAGTTAAAGCAATCAGAATTTTTATTTTAAACATTAAAACTGTGAAAAATTATCTTAATGCATTCTTAGAAAGTTGCTCTGGTGTTGGGCTCCATGACACATGCCTATAATTCCAGCAACTCTGGAGGCTGAGGCAGAAGGATTGCAAGTTTGAGGCCAGAGGCCACCCATGCAACTCAGTGAGAGCCTCTCTCAAAATAGAAAATAAAGAGGGCTGACGGTGTGGCTCAGTGGTAGAATGCTCTGGTTTCAACATCCCAATACACCCCCCCCCCACACACACAAAAGTTGTTTTGAAGAGTAATTATTAAGAACAAAACGTTTTTTTGAACACCTTGCTTTTCTCTAATTTTTTTTTTTTCCTGTTTGTTTACACTCCTCACATTCTTTGTCAGAATTGGAAATAGTTTGTCATTCATTTTGGAATATTTCTTTGAGGAATTTCCAAGTGTTGCAAGTTGACATTTTGCTTTCAGTTCATACACTATAGAAGAATTTTTAAGTCCTAAGTGATTTTAAATAAATTAACTTCCCTCCTTCCTTCCTTCCTTCCTTCCTTCCTTCCTTCCTTCCTTCCTTCCTTCCTTCCCCAGGACCCTGTGCATACTTTGCAAGTGCTCAACCACTAAGCTGCACCTTCAGCTCCTTTTTAATTTTTTGTCTTGAGTCAGGGTCTAAGTTACACAGGCTGCCTCTGGCCTTGAACTTGCAATCCTCCTGCCTCTGCCTCCCAAGTCACTGAAATTACAAGTGTGTGCCACTGTACCCGCTAAGAATGCTCTTATCTGTGTTTCTTTTCTGTCATCAAAACGGAAAACAAAATCGCACCTAGCCAGGTAACATTTCTTCTGCCCTAATGGTAGAATGCTTGCAAAGAACGCTTGAGGTCCAGGATTCTAATCCCAAGTACTACCAAAAACACATGAAAAAATCTTAGGTGCAAACTTACTTACAGAAGAAATTAAATGCTTTTCTGAATTACTAACACAAAAAGCTGAATATTATTAAATACACTTGTTGAAAATGAGCATATTTTCATCTGCCCTACTTATAAGTAAGTCTTCCATATTACTATTTTAGGAAATTTCATTCTTATTTTAGGTGAAATAGTTTTCTCAGAGTTTCTGAGACTGTATTTCAGAGACATCCAGTTCATGGCGATGACCCTGATCTCTTCATATAGAACAACTCTCCTGCCCCAGGGTCTTAACAGAAGAATGTGAATGTGTAAGTGGGGTGTGGGTGGCATAAGGATAGTAGCTAAAGCCTCCAATCTGGAAATACCTGGCGTACTGACAGCCAGGCTCCATAATCAATCAGCCACATGCGAGGGGATCCGTCGGTTGAAGATGGCTATCAAATGTTAGCCAGGAGCAGGGCCTGTGGAGTGGATGCACTCCTGTTTGGCTGCAGAGTGGCAGAACCTGGCTTTCATTGTAATGCTTATGTTGGTAACTGCCCCAGAAGAACTCATTTTACCATCAAGGTGTAGACATCACCATTCACTGCTGCATTCCCAGAACCTACAAGTGTATTTTGCCCATATAATAGCTTTTAAATAAAGATTTGGTGAATGAAGACCTTTTTATTTTAATGTTTGGGCTGCTGTCACAGAATATGTTGGACTAGGTAATTTACAAATGATAGAAATGTATTGGTCAAAGTTCTGGGGACTGGAAGTCCAGGATCAAGGTGCCAGCAGATTTGGAGTCTAGTAAGGGCATGTTGTCTGCTTCATACATGGTACTTTCTTGCTGTGTCCTCACATAGTGGAAGGGACAAGTTCCCAGAGCCCTCTTTTATAAGGGCACTAATCCCATTCATGGGCTGGGATTTAGCTCAGTTGGTAGAACACTGCTTTGCAGTCTCTGAGGTCCCAGGTTGGATTCCCAGCACTGCAAAAATAGAAGGACATGGCAATCCACTCCCAAGGCAATCCCCAAATAATCAGCCATCGAAAACCCTATGAGAGTTACTATGAGTCAGACACAACTTGATGGCACTTAACCACCACTACCACCACAACAACAGTCTCATTCAGGAAGGCTCTATCTTTATGGCCTAATCACCCACCTCAAACTTCCAGCTCTTAATGGCATCAACATAGGGTTTGCTTTCAACATAATGAATATCAGAGAGATACAGGCATTCAGAACGCAGTATGTTCATAGAGTTGTACTAGTTTGTTTTCTTAGACTGTGTTTAAGGACTTAATGTTTATCTGTGGATCTGATGTGTACAGATATGCTTCTGTGCTTACTGATTGTCCTAAATACATTATGTCCTGTCTTAAGTCAGTTTGGGTCACTATATTAAATTACCATCTACGGTAATTTGACAACAAATACCCCTTAAAATTGTAAAGACTAGAAATCCAATATCCAGGTGTCAGCAGATGGAGTATCAGTGGAGGCTCACTTGCTATTGTACAGATAGCTGGCTTCCTGTTGGGTTCTCATGTGGTGGAAAGAGAGGTAGCTAGTTCTCTGGCCCCTCCTTTTAAGGGCATTAATTCCATTTATAGGGGCTCCACCTTCATGACCATAATATTGGGATTAGGGTGCCAATATAGAATTTTGGAGGGGGGAACAACCGAGGAGGGGGCACTTATGTTTCCCGTTATAGTATAAAGAGTGTAGTTGATTCTCCTTCCTCTATCACTCATACCTGCCCTTAATCTCTGTCTCTAATGCCACTTCCTTCATTGAATCCCTCATGTCTCATGTGGACTCTAATAGTTATACAACTGATATCGTCCTTCAAATCTTATACTTTCCAACTACCTTGCCCACTATTGCATCAACATGGTACTAATTTAGTTAATTGCTCCCCTGCTAAAATACCTAAATGGCTCCTGTTTACTTACAGCAGACAGTTTCAGCTATTGTGTCCTAACACAGTGACGTTTTACAGTCAATTGTGAGTCGATAGATGTGTCAGAGAATGTGTTGTCTCTCATGAAAATAAGTCTAAAAATAGAATAATACAAGGAATGATCTGTTTGTGAATATCTTGTAAACAGTTAAGAAATTAGAGAGTCGCTAGAAGGTGCGTTTTCTTTGCTGCTGTATATGGCTAGAACAAACATACATCTAAATTGGGCCTTGCAAGGACACACATGTAACTTCACAATGTTTTCATTATGGTAATACTGTTTTCACTTAGCAACTTTCATTTATGCTTTGTTTTTGTCATAGGTGATTGTGTGTTTGTAAATAAAGGTAGTAGAGTTACAGTATACTTTTCATAACACAAGCATTAAACATTGTTTATGTATTTCTAACCAAAGAATGGACCAGAAGACAAAACAATCATTATCAAATGTCTTTTGTTCTGATTTCTGTACACTGTGAAGCGGCATGAGAAAACCGAAAGTACTTTGAGAGACTCAGGAGTTGGGTACAAAATGTATTGCTATGGCAAGGTCAGCCCGAGGAAACAAGTCCTCTCAGGACTGACCCTGAACCTCAGTTCTCCTGGGGCTATATAGTTTACAAGGTGGGGTTGTCACTTGGAACCACATGCACACAGCCTGCATGACCATCTGTGGGTGGGTTAAACTTGTTACCATGGAAATAAGCAGGTAACATCTACATGATATAAGAAATCGAGAAGTGGGTTACAGGGTAGAGAGTACACTCAATAGACTGTTTAGCAGTTTTAAGAAATTGGGAAGTGAATTACAGCATGGAGACAGGCAGATAAGAAGCAAGGAGACAGGGAGGTGACCTACAGGATGGAATATATACGTTTTAAACAAGGAACATTAAATTCTTGTAATTACATTTTAAGCAACATTATATCATCTTAACTTTTGATTTAAATTTTTCTGCAACGTTAGTAGCTTGAAATTGTGATTCTGAAAAAAAAAATGATTGTCACCTTGGATTCATTTGTCATTGTCACAAGTTGAGTGTAATGCAGCAGACAATATGGTATGTTATCAACAGCACTGTGATCATCTAACAGGTCAGAGAATAGCAAGGTTTGAATAATATTTAGTATAAATCAATCATAACACAAGTCCAAATAATATCATTTGAAAATAACCTTTCATTCTGAATTAGTATTTTCCTTCAAATAGATAAAACATTTACAGTAGAGTATCAAGTGAGATGTTTATATTTAGCTTCACATTATAATTTACTTCCGTTGCATTAAATTGTAGTTTGAAATGTTCAACTTGGAGTTTTAAAATATAGGTAGATCTCAAAGCCTGTAAACAACTGGAAATTAGGGAAATCCTCAGAAGCAACAACAGAGAAAGTAAAACCAACTCTGCCTAAATCCTTGGCTAAGTGCCACATTTCACAGGCTCAGGAGAGACCTGTAGGAAACCTTGCCCCCCCCCTTTTTTTTTAAACTAAACAAAATCAAGACTAGCAGCTGCATACCATGCATTAGTTTGCAGTTTGAATCCAACTGCCTATTAGAATTCAAATTTAACATTCCTCAGAAAACAAGAAAGAGTCTAGTGTTTCTGTAATAGTCTACAGAACCCAGTTGTCTACAAAAATATTAGACATGAAATTAAACCAAAAGTATAATCCATACCCAAGAAAAAGGTGATCAGTAGAAATGAACTCTTAGCCTAGACTGAAATTTAGCACAGACTTCAAAGCAGGTATTTTAAACATATACAAAGAAGTGAAAGAAAATATGTTCAAGGAACTAAAGGAAAATATGGTAACAGTGAGTAAACAGATAATTTCATCAGATCAATGAAAACTATTAAAAAAAAAAAAACCCTGGAAATCCTGGAGCTTCTGAGAAGGATAATTACTAAAATAAATTTACTACATGGGCTTGAAAGGAGTTTGGAAATATCAAGAGAAAAGGGCAAAAGGACAGCAGACATGATGAGCCAGTACAGATCGCCTGTTCAAATAGCAAACAGGAAGAAAAAAGATTGAAGAAAAATGAACAGAATTTAAGAGACCTATGAAGTAGTCATACACACACACACACACACACACGCACACACACTCTCCCCTGTCGTCCAAAAAAGTGAGAGGCAAAAAAATTTTGAAGAAAAATGACTAAATTCTTATGAAATCTAGTAAATAACATTAGTTGATAGATCCAAGAAGCTTGTGAAGTGCCAAGAAGAATGAACAGTGAAAACCATTTCTAGATACACTATGGGCCAGGTATTAGAGAACCAGAAAAAATTTACAGCAGTCATAAGAAAATAGCACTTGCTGCTCACACTTCAAGGAAAGCAACAATATGTATTTGTGGCTTATGTTAAAATTTGAGCCTTTAAGAAAACACACACACACACACACAAAGATTTGGAAAACTTGTATTCACCAAAGTAATATTTGCCTTTGGAAAACATCACCAAAATCTTTTCTGTTTCTCAGAGGCTTTTTTAGTGGCTTTGGCAGTACTAACAAATGTGATTTTGAAAAAAGATTGTGTAATATAATGAAATATGTTAACATTTGTACTTCCAGATAAGAAGTATCTGCATAATTCCACCCAGACTTTTCCAGATGACCAATGCATGATGTTACAAAATCATTCACTGGTCAAAGATTCATTCAGAATGCCAAGTGAGCCAATAGATATTAATGTAACAAAGTACAGAAAGTCCATCTATGTGCATTGAGATTTTATATTGCAACTACTCTTTAAGAAATTACTGCTCACCAGGGTTTGTTATGGGATTAAAAAAAAAAAAAACCTGCAGTTATTTGCAAAGGCTGTGAAGTAATTCCTCCCCTTTCCAACTACCCATATGCAAGAAGCCAGATTTTCTTCTAATACAAAAACCAGAATAACATATTACAACAGACTGAAGCAGAAGCAGATTTGAGAATTCACCTTTTTTTAAAGGCAGACATCAGAGGCTTGGAAAAGTATAAAATAGTGTTCTTCAGTTTTGGAAAGTGCAGCTATTGTTTGATAAGTATGCTTTCTATGTTAACATGTAGTGAGTTTATTATTAAATGAATTTGTAAGTGATACTGTTTTAATTTTAACTTTTAATTTCTCACATAGTAAATGTCAGTAAGTATTCTTCACATTAACAAAAGCTGTTTGAAGTCCTCAATTCTAAGTATAAAGGTATCCAGGGGCCAAAAAGTTTGAGAACTGTTTGGAATCTATTCTGCCTCAGCTTTCAGAGAGCACATTCCTATATGAGCAACAGAATGGAAAATTGGAAATACCTTGTAGCTCAGGAGGTTAGTGTTCTTGAATATATGATGACATTCAATTTTTGCTAATATCTTTATTTTCAAGTAAATGATAGAGTGTGATATGGGTGTGCTTTTTGTTGCTTCTATTAGCAGCCTTCTCTTCCTTCCTCTTGTGATATTTGTTTCTAGGGCCTTTATTTTTACATGGGACCTTTATCAGGAAAGCAATCCTTACCTTCTTTACTTCCTCCTCTTGTTAGTTTGTTGTTAGGTGCCACTGAGTTGGGTCCGGCTCATAGGGACCCTCATAGAGTTTTCAATGGTTGATAGTTCTAAGATTGCTTCAGGAGTGGATTGATAAGTCCTCCCCCCCCCCTTTTTTTTTTTGCCATGCTAGGGATTGGGTCCTCAGAGAGTGTGGAGGAGCCCTCTACTAACTGAGCTAAACCCCAGTCCCTTTGTTATGTTTAGAGGTTACCAAAAGAGAGAGGTGTTCAAAAATGTTAGAAGACTTCTGTGGTGACTTACCTAGTTGCTTGTTGTGCTATCCTCAATTGCGATTCAGTTTCTGGGAAAGAGCATTAACTATTTGAAATAAAAGAATTACTGATATTTGTCTTCACTTAGTCTGAGAAGAATTACAAAGATGGTAACTGAGAGAAACTTGCCAGACTTTTTAAAAAATATTATTCCCACTTACATTTTTTTGTTAAATGTTAAATGCTTGTTTGTAACCATTTCTGAATAGCAAAATTTATCTCCTCAAAATAAATTTGGTGTGAGTGATGTTTATAACATAAATGTATGTTTACTTTCACGTTACTTTGTTCTTTGAGAAAAACCAGCCACCAAAAAAAAAAAAAAGAAAGAAAAGAAAATAGTCCAGTTACCTACTTGCATGTGCCTGCAGCCCTAGCACTGTGGCTTCCGATCCCATCAGATCTCTGAAGCTAAGCAGAGTCTAGTCTGGTTAGTACTTGAATAGGCGACCACCAGGGAACACCAGATATGGTAGGCTTGGGAGACGGACTGGGCAGCCCACTCCCAAAAGTCAATCTGCCATTGAAAACCCTATGAATAGCAGAGAAGCCCTGACCATAGTGTTTCTCCTCTTGTACATAGGGTTGCTATGAGTCGGATACCGACTCCACGGCACCTACCACCACCACCACCGCCTACTTGCATGAAACTAGACAGAACCCAACTGCTCCCGTGCATTCCCCCTCCCGTGCATTATTGCCTTTTACTTTTTTATTTTCCCCCTTTCCTAATATTCTTAGTGACTTTGTACTTGCCTTTGAATTTAGAAGATCCTTCACTATATATAAGCTTGCTGTAGATCTGATTGTTTTGTAAGACTTAGACTGTGGTGATCATAAAGTCAGACAAATATTGTACTCTTCTGGTCTTTGATATTTTCAGTTAATATTTTGGTAGTTTTGAACCTTACATGTGTGGACAGGAGGATCGAAACCGTTTTGTGTTTTATTTCTTTGATCCCACCCCCCCCCCCGCCCCCGGTACTGGGGGTTAAACCTAGGGCCTCGCACTTGCATGCTGTGCAAGTGCTGGACCACTAAGCTGTACCCTCAGCCCATATTTTTACTTTTTGAGACAGGGTCTTGCTAAGTTATGCAGACTGCCTCTGGTCTCTAACTTGCGATCCTCCTGCCTCTGCCTCCCGAGCTGTTGGGATTACAGGCATGCACTGCCTCGCCTGGCTATTTCTTTGATTCTTGAGTTACATGAAATAATAAAACTGATAACTTTCCCTTCTATTGATTTAAGGTACTTTATGAATCATATTTTGAAATGATGAAGTTTCTGGTTATAGTTCTGAAAGTCATATAGAAGCCCTCAACAGAATAAGTCTTCTGCTGGGCACGGTGGCCCACACCTGTAATCCCAGCGGCTTGGGAGACAGAGGCAGGAGGATCGCAAGTTTGAGACCAGAGGCAGTCTGTGTAATTTAGTGAGACCCTGTCTCAAAAATGGGCTGGGGGTGCAGCTCAGTAGTCTAGCATTTGCAGAGCATACAAGTGTGAGGCCCTGGGTTCAACCCCCAGTACTGCAAAAAAAAAAAAAAAAAAAAAAAAAAAAAAAAAGTCTTCTAATTTGAGGATGTCAATTTGAGAGGTTTCTGTTTGAGTCTGTCATAAAACTTGATAATTTATTAGCTGCCCCCATGTGCCTGTCAGGTTATTGGAGCCGTGGGGGCTTGGATGTTCCTGGGATACTCAAAACTAGGCCACCAGTATCTCAGGTACCACCAGGGCCACCCATCGTAAACAGATTTCAGCCGAGCTTCCAGACTAAGAGAGACTATGGAGAAGGACCTGACTCCCTACTCCTGAAATAATTAGCCATTGAAAACCCTTTGATTAACAGAAAAGCACTGTCAAATATAGTGCCAGAAAATGAGTCTCTCAGGCTGGAAGACATTCAAATGACTGGTGAAGAGTTGGTTCCTCAGTCAACCTTAATGACAGGAATGGAATAAAGTTGCTGGGACCTCCATTTATTGATGTGGCACAATTCAAAATGAAAAGAAACACAATAACTGCAACAATGGGCCCAAACATGAAAAGATTGTGTATATGGCACAGTGTTGAGGAGTGTTTTGTTCTGTTGGACACAGGGTCACTGTGAGTTGGATCCAACTCAGTGGCACCTAACAACAACTCATTGCCCGATTTCTTTTTTTTCCTCTTCTCTTTTCTTTTCCTTTCTTTTCCTTCCTTTCTCTTTCTCTTTCTCTTTCTTTCTCTTTCTCTTTCTCTCTGTCTCTCTCTCTTTCTTTCCCTCCCTCCCTCCCTCCCTCCCTCCCTCCTTCCTTCCTTCCTTCCTTCCTTCCTTCCTTCCTTCCTTCCTTCCTTGCAGTACTGGCGGTTGAACCCAGGGCCTTGTGCCTGTATGCTCTGCAAGTGCTGGACCACTGAGCTGCGCCCCCAGTCCGTTTTTTTGACTTTTTGAGACAGGGTCTCGCTAAGTTATGCAGACTGCCTGTAGTCTTGAACTTGCGATCCTCCTGCCTTCACCTCCCCAGCCGCTGGGATTGCAGGCGTGGGTCACCAGGCCCAGTGCATTGCCTGATTTCTTAAAATCAGTTTTCCTTGTGTTTTCTTAGGCCAAAGATGAAGAGGAAGCCTTTCTGGATTGGAGTGATGATGATGATGGTGGTGGTGAATTTGATCCAAGTACACTTCCAGATCCAGATAAGTCCACAAGCTCTGAAGAGGCAGATGAGGAAGATACGAAAACTGAGCTGAGGTATGTTTTCACCATTGTGTCATTTCAGTATGTATTTAATACACATGAGTCATCTTCTAATGAATCCAAAAGACATTACTGAAAGTATTACTCCACGAGATTCTTTTCCTTCAAAATCCTGGAAAATCCTGCTGCTATTTCTTATTCTGTCTGGATCATTTTACAAATATGTCCTGCTCTTATCATCATTTTAGGAACTTTTAAAAAAATTATTTCTGCAATCACTATAGCAGACATAACTGTGATGTGAGTTGTTTCTTTTTTCTTTCTGTTTTTTTTCTCATCTCTTCACCTTTATGCTTAAGCATTTGAATTAGAATATGTGCAAACAGAAACACGGTTTTCTTTTGATTAGCTATCAATGATCTGTATTGAGAGAGTCCTGTTAAAAATTGACTTTGACTTTTTAAAAGGAAAAATTATACTTTCATATTCTTTTTAATATTAAATAACAAAATAATGAAACTGTAATACAAACAACTCTTGGTAAATTTGTTCAATTTAATTTGAAATCTGTTCATATGCTATGGTCTATTTGCCGCTATGCCAAGTATAAATGAAATATGAATATCAGTATGGTTTTTCTCAGAATTTGTTTTCAGAATACTGTGTCTTAGATTACATTAAGATTATGTCAATTTAAAGTTAAGTATGTCACACTTCATGGTCCTTCAAAACCATTGAACAGAAGGTAGATACTAATGATAGATAGAGTTAATATGATTGAAGGGAAGATGAAGCTTGGTGTGAGCCCAGGACGTTACGTTGAAGAAATAGGCCACAGAGAGGGATAATTTGTTTTTAAACAGGGACAGAATTATAAAAAGATCTCAAAAAGATTATCCTCTTAGGCAAAAATGCTACAGGGAGACATTAAGTTATTTTTTATTTGTGTGCTCATTTAAACATAGAATTATTTGGTAATAGGGACAATTTACTTATCCAAAATGCATTAACCAGCTGATGCCAGATACTTGGTATACTTACTATTGGATAACTAGGTAGTGAAACATAATAGCTTTATCATGTTTTCAGATGCTAGATAATGGATACATTACCTTTTCTACCACAAAGGTGCCATAGGTATGAATAATTTTACTAGGATTTTGAGAAATATATAAATGTTTCTGCCATTAGAGTTAAATGGTTGAAGTTCAGGCCATAGTCCTAATTTTTAGAAACTGACTTCTAAAAATGAATATGAGCAGTCTGCTTCAGAGAGTTCCTTAGTGGACATGCTTCAGCCTAGATGAACTGTCAGAATGGTCCAGGTTGCTGTTCCTTTATATTCTCAGTCCCTCTTTTAGAATGGCTTATGGGATCTCTATATTGATAAGTGTGAATTGACTTACTACATGGCTTTAAGTCATTAACTTGCAGATGTTTTGTGTAATTTGACTGTCTGGAGGGATCATCATTTGTTTTTTGCAGTTCCTTCTGCAGCCATGTTTTGCATATCTGTCTAACACGCCTTTAAGAAATAGAAGTGAGAGATAGAAAAAGCCAACCTTTGAAGCCATATCACACCAATTCCCTAGATTTACAAACCCAGTCGTGTTATGTAGAATTGCTGTGGCTCTGGGTGCTGTAGGTCAGGAAAACTACCTGAAGACAAATTTAATGTTGTTTGCCTGCACACCTGTATCCATGTACTAAACTCTAGGAGAGTTTTTGCTGGACCTTGGTTTTCCACCTTTAGGATTGTTGATATTATAGCTGAGGTAATTCTGTTTTGGATCAGGAGACTAAGGATAACTGTTTAATATCATCCCTGGCCCACAGCAGTCACAAATCTTCTCCCATCCTCCAAACTGAGACACCTAAAAATGTCTTTAGACATTGCCAGCCATTGTGTGGGGCCCACAGTTTAGAACCATTGGCCTAGTCTCTAGCTGGCAGATGCCTGCTACTGGTGCTTCACATCCCCATCCCTCATGCATGGTAGGCTTTGTGTGTATTCCTTTCCATTAACCCAAACATTCCTTCTCAACCCAGCCTCTGTCAGTCAAGTAGAATTGGTGTACAGGGTAAAACCTTTTTGTCATTCCTTGGCTAGAAGGCAGGATTTACGGTAAGCTACCAGTCCTGTTGTCCTGTATTGTTCTAGTTTGGCTGCATCTGCTTTTCCTTCGCCAGTCATGAACATGACAGTACGCTGAGGTTTTGTGATGTCAGCCGTGGAGTGTCTTCATAGCATCTCACAGGTTTGTCTGCTGTGCTCTTTGTGGCCTCCACTCAGAAATTGCAGACAGCTCAACCTCCAACCTTTGCCACTCACACTGGCCCAGAAGGTTGTTAACTCTCTGGGTACAAACTTAGTGTTTTCAAAGATGAGTTCACCCTTACGAGAATAGACACACCAATTAAAAAATAGATATTAATCCTGAACTAACAAGCATGAACTAGTTTCATTTAAAATTTCCTCAGGGTATTTCTTTTTCCTTCACTTTGTTGACACTCATAAATATTCAGCATGAGTAACACTTTCATCTCTCTACATGGAAAGACACTTTGTCAGTGGGAAGTAGGCAACAGAGAGCCAGATTTAGCGGAGGGTGACTGAATCTGGGGTCAATAGTTCCTCCTCAGGGAGACCTGATGGGATTTTTCAAAGTTCATGCTTCTGCCCTCCTCCTCGGCTGATTGCACTGCTGCAGTAGAATTTAAACCACCCTCGGCCCTCTGTGGAACGGTCAGGATTGGGATTCCAAAGGGATGGTGGTAAGATTTAGCTCCTTTAAGTTAACATGACAGAAACGCTTCTCTCACTTAGAATATGGTCCCAATGAACAGTTATGGAACCTTGAGTTCCTTTTAAGGAGCTTTATGAGTGTTGCCACAGAATGGCTCAGTATATCCTCAGATACAGCTGAAATGGGGCAGGGGGAGCAGGCAGTGTACCCAGAGGACAGAAGGAGTTGGAGCCAGATGTCTGAACTCTGTCTGAGGCTCTAGGCTTTGGTATGTTCTCTTTCACGACAGGTATGTAAGAGTAGGCTTTTTTTTCTTTTTTCTTTGGTACTCTGATTCTTTCCTCATCTTTATCTATCTTAAAAATCACTCCAGGCTATGTTTTTCTCTGTGGATTTCACCCCTCTTTCTTTTGAACTGTGGAATTAGTATAGGTAGAGTTTATAGAAGATGAATTAGGATTTGTTTTTGTTATGGTAACTATTAAAATAGAGACAAAACAATTTGGTAGGAAACCCGGCTGTTTGTCTTAGTGGACAAGGTGACATCGTATAATTCATTGGTCCGCTGAAAACTACACAGAATCATGTGTTCTTGTCTCTGTTTGTAGACTTGTTTACCATTTTGATGAAAAGACTTCAACTTGTGCAATTCCTTTGGGTTCATAGGTGATTTTTCATTTCAGATTGTCCATGTCATGTAGTTCTATTGCTAGAATGATGAAAAATATTTTTAAGAACTTCTGTATATGGTGCCAAGAACTGGAGTAAGAATTTATGCATTAACTACATTCTAATTAAGAATTAAAAATGCAGACCTGACCTGTTTGTGTCTGACTGGTTGTTGTATTTTTCCATACATTCTTTCAACTTTGTGCTAGTTGCCCACCATAGTGAGTAGACTTACCAAGCATAAAACATTAAATAAGAAAAGTACCTTTTGGGCTCTCATAGAGCTTCTAATCCAGGAGGAGTTATCAAGAGCTCAGTATGCAAATCCTATGGTTGTGAAAGCTGGACATTGAACAAGGGAGACATGAGAAGAATTGATACTTTTGAATTATGGTGCTGGAGACGATTATTGAATATGAATATACTATGGACTGCCAAAAGAACCAACAGATCTGTCCTAGGAGAAGTGCAACCAGTGTGCTCCTTGGAAGCCAGGATGGCTAGACTGCATATTGCATATTTTGGACATGTAGTCAGGAGAGACTAGTCCCTGGAAAAAGACATCATGTTTGGAAGAGTGGCAGGTCAATGAAAAAAAGGAAAACACTCCACTAGATGGGTTGACAATGGGCTACAACAGTGGGCTTAAACATAAATAAGATCATGTACCTGACACAGAATTGCGAAGTGTTTTGATCTGCTGTATACAGGATTGCTGTGAGACGGATCCAACTGTATGGCACCTAACAACAAGAAGTACACAATTACAAAACAGTGTGGTGGGTGAGTGTTGTGGTTTGTGTGCCTGGGGGAGATGCTGGGGAGGGTGTACATGGGGAATGAACATGGAAGAGCATGTCAGTGATGGACTTCACCTGGGCCTGATGGAGCAGAAAGAGCTTCCTAAAGGGAATAGCATTTAAGCTGTTGTTGGTAGGTGCCCTCAGGTTGGGTCTGACTCATAGCAACCCTGTGTGTGTACAGCACAGCAAAACACTACCTGATACTGTGCCATGCCTGGCACTATGTAAATGCTTCTCTGCTATGCATAGGGTTTTCAGTGGCTGATTGTTTTGGGAGTGGGCTACCAGGTCCTTCTCCAAAGCCTACAGCACCCAGTATTCCCAAGCGGTCTCCCATCCAACTATTGAGGCCCGGCCCTGCTTAGCTTCCTAGATCAGATGAGATTGGACACCAGGGTCTTACGGCTCTAGAGGGTAGCATTTAAGCTATTCCTAAAGTAAAGTTTGGGGCTGGGATTTAGCTCAGTTGGTAGAGTGCTGCTCTATAGTCTCTGAGGTCCCAAGTTCAATTCCCAGCACCGCAAAAAATGGGAGAAGGACATGGCAATTCACTCCCAAGGCAATCCTGAAACAATCAGCCATTGAAACCCTACAAGGGTCGCTATGAGTCAGGCACTACTTGATGGCACCCAACAACAAAGTAAAGTGTGAACCCCACAAGGAAAAGTTAAATTGCCCCTTTACAGGGCGGTGGCTTTTGAAGTGAGACAGAGTATCTTTAACTATATTCTCATTAAGCTCTTCTTTCAATAAGATTGTTCATTTTAGCTGTGCCTTGCAAGCTAAGAGATTTGGCTATGGGCATGTAATATAAGATTAATTTTTGTATATCTTGTAGCATTCATCACATTTGGATTATGGCCATCTTCATGTGAATTATTAATGATCTGAAAATTTGCAAAGTATTATATATGATGAAAAAGAAACAGCTGAATGTTCCAGATACTCATTATCCAGTCAAATTGAGTTTTGAATATTCATAATCTTAACCTTTTTCAAATAAAAAAAGGAAAGAGAAAAAAAGTGTTGGTTAGATTCCTACTACCTTGTACCAATATTTGCTTCACAGACTGTAGCCTCTGAGCACGGCAGGTTCTTTTGTAAGGAATTGTATGGTGGGGTATCTGGTAGATTGCTCTAGATGGCATAAGGCCAGTTAATCAATCAGTCTCAATCTCTCTCTCTCTCTCTCTTTCTTTCTCTCTTTCTCTTTTGCAGTACTCCAGGGCTGAACCCAGGCTCTCGTGTATACTTCACAAGCACTCTATCACTGAGCTGCACGTTTGGTCCATTTTTGATCTTTTTATCTTGAAAAAGGGTCTCATTAAGTTCTGCAGGCTGCCTCTGGCCTCAAACTTGCGATCCTCTTGCCTCCACCTCCTGAATCACTGGAATTATAGGCTTGTGCCACCATTCCCAGCTTAAATCTCTAACTTATACTGAAACTATTATAATAATTTAGACAGAACTTCTACATAGATTGATACCTTAGCTTGTGCAGAGCAAATTATTCCACTTCTAATATAATTAGCCCCGTGCTGGGCACAGCTTTTGCCTGCAGCCATACCACTGTGGCATCACATCCCCTCAGTTCTCGAAAGCTAAGCAGGGCTGGGCCTGGTTAGTTCTTGAATGGGAGATGGCCTGGGAACACCGGGTACTTACTGTAGGCTTGGGAGAAGGACCTGGCAGCTCACTTCCAAAAAACAATCAGCCACCAAAAACCCTATGACTAGAAGAGAAGCACTAACAATACTTGGGTTACTATGAGTGGGACACTGACTCATCAGCACCCAACAACAACAATATAATATAATTAGCTGTTCTTTTTACCTGTTATTTTATTGCTCTTAATAAATTGATCAATTTTTCCCCCCTCCTATATGTTTGGCTTTTATTGGAGTCTGGAGTTCTGGTTTTGTGTTTAAAACATCTATTCCATACTAGTATCCTTTTTGAGTAAACTTGCTTGTCTTTGTAAATTATTTACTGCATGAAGTAGGTGAACTGCTTTATCTCTATGGTATTACCATCGGTGGTATCTCTTGAGTCAGTTTTGTGTGGTAAGTGCTCTTTCAAGCCTTTACAGTAGGCTGGCAATGTAGCTTAGTGGTAGAGCGCCTGCCTGGCACGCACAAGGACCTAGATTCAATTCCTGGTACTCAAACAAACAAAAACAAATGAGGCCACAAGACTTTATGTGGAAGACTTTTCATTTGGAAAATGATTGTGTATTTGTCAAAGATGAATTCCTAGTTTGAGGCCAGAGGCAGCCTGTGTAACTTAGACCCTGTTTCAAAAATAGCCAAGGAGTCTGGGCATGGTGGCTCATGACTGTAATCCCAGCAGCTCGGGAGGCCGAGGCAGGAGGTTTGCAGGTTTGAGGCCAGGGGCAGCCTGTGTAACTTAGACCCTGTGTCAAGGTAAAAAATAAAGAAAGGGACTGGGGGTACAGCTCATTGGTAGAGCACTTGCCAAGGGTATGCGAGGCCTGAGGTTCAGACCCCCCAATAATGCAGATAAACAAGTAAAATAAGGAGACTGGGAGCATAGTTCAGTGGTAGGATACTTGCTTACTATGTGCAAGGCCCTGGGTTGAACCCCCAGTGCTGAAAAACTAGGGAAAGAAAAATGTGGAGAAACTGTTTTAATTTCTGCCTGAACTGATTTTGGTTGGGGCTGGGCGTGGCACATTATTTTATATAAAATTTAGAGGGAGGCTGGTCCTGGGCCTTTAGAGGGCCTGCGGGAGCCCTGCGGCCACAGCCTGCCTGGGGCTGGGGTTGGGGGAGCGAGGTAGGGAGATAGATAAACAGACCCTCATCTCAGGATGTCTTTCTCTGGCCGCTGATACCTTTACCACCCCCAGCATCCCCAACCTGGCCTGGATCAACATGGGGAGTCCGAGGGAGGGCTGAATGTAGGTCGAGTGGGGCAGTGTCAAACAGTTCATGGACGAGACCAGACTTGCATCCCTCCCTGCCTTCCCCCAGAGTGGGCCACCACACGACTTTCTAATCATCACGGGAATCATTTCAATGACTGATGTGAAGGTCGCTTTCCACTGGTGAAGAGAAGCTACAAAGTATGCTCCCTGGATAGCAGTCACTGGAATGGTCCTTTTCTGTATGCCTGCCCTAATATTTCCAATAGGAATTTATATCGGTGAAGTCAGAGGTCAACCTTATAAATTACCCAACACCACAATTGGGTCATCATATGTACTTTTTGTCTTATCAATTTTCTTTACAATAGTAGGACTTCTGGTTGCTGGCAGAGCTTGTTTATTATGCTGATGAATGTTGAAACTGCTTGCCTCTCATTATTTTTTATTATTTTATTATTTTATTTTTAGACAGTGGGAAGAGAAAGACGAGCATCTACGGGGTTCTCTCATAGGACGATGCTTAGATGAAACTGATGTTGAAAACAAAAAAAAAATTCTTTGATTTGTTTTCACAGTGAGCTTTGGATTTTTAAAAAACTAATGATAGCCTTTTCCATAATCACAGACGATCAGGGTTGGCTGAACCTCCTGAGCACATTCAGGCAGGCAGTCTGTGGTGGGCAGCAGTGCTGGGAAGGAGAATGCCTTATACCGAAAAGCATGTGGCCCTTTGTGATTCTGTTCTGTTCTTAACGTCTCATGATTCATTTGAGGAAAATAAAAGTCTAAGTATTTATAAATCTTGATGGACCACAGGGATACAAGAGAAATTCATGTGGGGCTGGCCTCATTTCCTAAGAAATTAGTGTCACAGCTCCCTTGTAATGGTACAAGCCTTTGGACCAGAATGAATTGCCGTTACATTTACTGCACGAATAGATCAAAATTTGTATGCCCAAATGTGTGTAACATTCTGAAATTCCTTAATATCTGTGTTAAAAAAAAGAAAAAGAAAAACATTAAGACATATCATTTGGGGTGGGTGTGTGGGGAAAATCTTCCATATATATTTATTGCTGATGCAGTAAAAACTTCGTGGAATTATTTGTGCTGGATACAGGGGATGATTCTTTTTTGAAGAGCTTTCTCTTATGCAGTCTACGAGACTGCTTATAAAAACAAAACAGTTGACTATAAGTTTATACTTGAACTTGTATTTGCTGGTTAATCTCATTGTAAGTAGCAGATACAGAAAGAAGCCAGCTCATCTTAATGATACATTGAGTTCATTGTGAACCAGTCATTCTTTCCTTTTGCTTTATAATTTAATAATAATTTATGAACTAGAGCCTTGTTCATGCTATTAGAAGTGCTGAACCACTGAGCTACATCCCAGCCCCATTCTTTCCTTTCAGTTGTTTTGCAGTAATAGGGGGTTGAACCCAGGGACTCTCGCATGCTTTTCAAGTGCTCTACCATTAAGCTGCACCTCCAACCCGCTTTTTACCTTTTATTTTGAGACAAGGCTTCGCTAAGTTACACTCGCTGCCTCTGACCTTGAACTTGTGAGCCTCCTGCCTCCACCTCCCAAGTTGCTGGGATTACAGGAATGTACCACTGCTTCCATCTTTTCTTTTAATCTTCTTCAGAAGTCTATCTTCCATTCCAATATGCCTAGCAACTTTCAAGAGAAAATGTCAGCCTGTCAGCCGTCTCTTCTTACCTGTGCAGCATTTAAAAACAGGAAGAATATTTGGAGGAACTTCAAGGCAGATTGTTGGGACAAGAGGGTGATATTATTTATCTTGGGACTGTGAGGGAAAAGTTGCTACACACTGAGGAAGGAGGATGTTATTTTCTAGGTTGGGGTTGGAATGGGGAAGACCTCATATGAGAAATTGGGGTCTAGGAAACTGTCTTCTCGACCTTCTTTACACTCGCAGTTTTTGCCTATGCTTTCTACTCTGTTACTTAGTCACCCATTGTTTTACTGTGACAAGTGACATCACTTCATGTAGAAGACATTCATGATGTTCTGTGACTGAGTTACACCATAATTTCCTGATCAGCCTTACCTTTTAGAATTTTCAGTTTTGACCATGCTTAGGTTTTCAGTATTTTGGTTTTATTTTGTTTGTGCTATTTTAAGTAATCATTTAAAGAGCAACTTTGTTGGAGATTGTTTTTTCTCTTTTTTGAAGTCATTTGAAGGACTAAGAAACAGTAAAACTACACCATAAAACTTCATTTTGTTAGACCCCATTTTGTCTGGACCCCTGGGGACACGTTTGAGTAGGTCATGGTACTGAGTATTGAAACTAATCATTGAAAGTAGTTTGAGAGGAAAGATGATGTGTTTCTGAGGAGCACAAAGTGTTCTGCATGCAGTGAGAAAAATGTGTAGCCTAAACTCAACCTGGATGGAGTTGAAGTTTTTGTTTTTGTTTTTTAACCTGGAGAAAGAGAAATAACAATGTCTCTTAAATTGTTCCAGAGCAGGGCTGGAGATTTAGCTCAGTGGTAGAGTGCTTGCCTAGCAGGTGCGAAGCCCAGGGTTCGATCCCCAGTACCAAAAAAAAAAAAAAAAAAAAATTGTTCCAGAGCAAGGATTCTTTAATCCTGACTCTGCAGATGAGTTTTAGGGGAATCTCAAATATATAGTAATAGCATGTCACACTGTGGGTGGGCTTGCGTGCAGCGTATACACTCCCTTGCATTTATCTGGGAAAAGATCCTGACTTTTCATCCAATTCTCAAGTGGTTTTATAAAGCAAAAAGGAATGTTCACCAGTCTCATATGCTGTGTGAGTGTTTATAGAAGGAAATGGGTATAAAGAGTAATGGTTAAATGTGCGGTCTTCCACCTTCTCTGTCCTGCTCACTACCCTCAATCTTTTCTGATTAATAGAATTCTGATCTAAGAGGGCATTTTTTCCTATCCTCTTGCAGTTATGTTTATAATGAATTCTGGGCCAATCAGTCTTTTCTTGGACTGAATTGTTTTTGCAAATCTGTTTTAGTTCTGAGCAGCTAGAAAAGAGACATTAAGAATGTGATATATTCTCACTACTGATTGTCTATGCAGTAGCCTTCACCTTAAGAAGGAAACATCAGATTTTATGAAATGTACTGCAGTAATTATTAATCTCCATTACAACTGTGGCAATGATCTTGTAAATTAAAATTTCTAAGGGGAAGAGTCAAATACAACACAATGTATTGGAATACCATAGTGCCAATACCTAAGGATAGGTGTAAAGATTGCTGAGAAATTTTTTAAAAATCACAAGCTCATTTATTATTAGCTTTAAATTACAGAAGAAAATGTCCAAGCTACACTTATTGGTATGAATACGAGGGGAGTTTTTTGCAGAGGGCAGAGGGGATACTTAGGGATTGATCCCAGGGCCTCACACGTACTTTGCAAGTGCCCTACCACTGTACTGCTCCCCCAGCCCCATTTTTATTTATTAGTTTGAGTGGGGTCACCAGTTTTTGAGTCACTATGTTATGCAGGCTGCCTCTGGCCTCGGACTTGTGATTCTCCTGGCCCCATCTCCCAAGTCTGTGGGATTCCAAGTGTGTGGCACTAGGAGCTTCAAGGAGAGTGTTGTACAGATAGGGCCCAGCCTGGGCCCTCAGGTGCTGAACCTGCTCTCACTGTGACTTTTCACAGCCACTCTAGCAGCATGTTGTCAAAGGACACCCAAGGGTTTCTGTGTAAAGGAGTTTTTCTGTTCTCCAGTTCCAGACACCACCCTGAGCTTCCTGGCAGCTATATCAATCTGCAATTTCAACTGATTTCTTTCCTTCGAGTTCCAAAAGAGAGAAAAGGAAAAGCAAGAGGTTGACAATCTGCACAGACACTTGTAATAAAGTGTGCTTTCTTCAGGCAGCCCCTGTCGTGGCTTTTGTTAGATCTTTGAGTAGGTTGTAGAGTGGTGTCGATCCTCTGTTCTGTGATGTAACCCTTATGAACCTCCACAGCCCTAATCAGGTCAGGAGCGTTAACGTGGCATCAGTACCTTTTAAAGCGCTGGGATTTAGCTCAGTTGGTAGAGCATTGCTGTGCAGTCTCTGAGGTCCCAAGTTTGATTCCCAGCACCACAGAAATGGGAGAAGGACTTGTCAGCCACTGAAAACCCTATAAGGGTCACTGAGAGTTGGACACAACTCGATAGCACCTAACAACAACAACGGCTTTTTTTTTTTAAAGGTTTCTTTTCACTAAGAATTATTTTAATTCTTTGGTGACTGAATTCTCATCATAGGAAACTTTTATGTTCATCTCCCTAGGTACCCTTTTAAAATGCAGCCGTTTGTGGCTTTAAATAACCTCATGGTGTCATCTAACTTGTCTGTCCTTCAGTAGTGAAAAAGAATGGCTGGGTCATAGCATTGGGCCTTTCTGGGACGTCAATTGAATTAACTACAGCACAGCTTCTCGCTGGTCATAAATGGATGTGCTGATTAAACACACTCACTTTGATAACCAAGCTGTCTTCTAAACTTTAATGGAGTGCATGGAACTTGAGCACTTGGTTCTCCTTCCAAATACATTATATACTTGAAATATAATGTAATATTTTGTGACTTCTTGCTAATAGTTACAGGTAAGTCAGTGTAAGAATTTGTTTGAAAGGGAGTAGTTACAGGCAGAAAATAAACTAAGGTGTTAAGCACTACTACATGCTCTCATTTATGTGATTTCATTTAATTCTCACAACAGGTCTAAGTAAATTATAGAGTCTCCATGTTTAGAAAGAAAACCGAGGCTCAGAAGTGTTAGTTGGTTGGCTGAGGTCTGCCTGTGTTGATGCCAAACCAGTGCTTTCTGCAGCTAGTTCTTTCAGTTCCTGTCATCCAAGTGTTGACTGAAGTGAACTCAACTCTAATTATTTTCAATAGGCCACTGCCCTTGGGGCTGGATTCAGAGTCATTCATAGCTGGGTTTGAATCCCACTTGTGTACTCGGGGTCCCATCATTAACCTCTCAGCTTCATTTAGAATGAGGCTAATGCTTGCTGCAAGCAGGGTTTTCATGAAGATAATGTCAGTGTAAAGCACATAGCATTGTGCCAGACCATCACAAAGCTCTTAATACATGGACACTGCTGCCATTGCTATGGATTGTTTTCTTTTTGTTTTGTTTTAATATTTTATCCAGTAATTGGCTTATCTTTTTTCTTTTCTTTTTAACTTTTACATAAAAACATTAAAGTTGTGCATATTAATGGAGTACCACATAATGTCTAATGCATGTGTAAAGTGCATAATGTTTAAACCATGTTAAACGTACCTACCTCTTCAAACATTTATCATTTCTTTGTGGTAAGTCTTTCACAATCCTTTCTTTTAGCTTTTTAAAATGTATAGGACAAGCCAGGTGCTGTGGTACCTGCCTGTTACTCCAGTGGCTTGGGAGGCCAAGTCAGGGGGATTGTGATTTGGTGGCCAGAGGCAGCCTGCACAACTGAAACTGCCTCAAAATTCAAAAAGATAGATTTTAAATAGGCTAGGGGTGCAGCTCAGTGGTAGAGCACTTGTTTTGTATGCACAAGGGCCTTGGAGGGTTCAGCCTCCAAGTGCCCCAATAAATAAATAAATACCGTACCGTACATAATTGTCATCTCTAGTCAACCATGCCGTGAAATAGTACCTTAGAGCTTCTCGCTGTAATCTACTTGTTACTTAGTCCCCATTGGTCACACTTTTCCCATCCCTTCCCTCCCTGTTATGTGCAGCCTTTGGTAACGCCATTCTACTCTCAACTTCCATGAGATCAACTTTAGACTCTACATATGACTAAGATTATGTGTTACTTGTCTTTCTGTGACTGAGTTGTTTCATTTATCATAATGGTTTTCAGCTCCATCCATGTTATTACAAATGACAGAATTTTATTTTTATTATGACTAAACAGTATTCCATTACTTATATTTGCCACATTTCCCTTATCTATTCAATAAATGGTGGATACACAGGCCATTTCTGTTTCTTGGCTATTGTGAATAGTGTGGCAGTGAGCATAGCAGTGCAGATGTCTCTTCAATGTATTGACTTCATTTCCTTTGGACATACAGTAGCAGGATGGCTGGATCATATGATTTATTTATTTATTTATTTATTATTTTTGCAGATCCTCCATACTGTTTTCCATAATGGTTGTACTAATTTGCATTCCCACCAGTAATGCACAGGGATTCCCTTTTCTCTATATCCTTGCCAGCACTTTTAAGTCTTTTTGATCTTAGCTGTTTTAACTAGTGTGAGATGGTATCTCATTGTGTTTTTGTGTGTGTGTGTGTGTGTGTGTGTGTGTGTGTGTGTGTGTGGTACTGGGGGTTGAACCCAGGGCCTCACGCTTGCATGCTGTGTGGACCACTGAGCTGCCACCTCCAGGCCCCCCCCACTTTTTTTAACTTTTTGAGACAGGGTCTCGCTAAATTACACAGACTGCTTCTGGTCTCAAACTTGTGATCCCCCTGCCTCTGCCTCCCCAGCCACTGGGATTACAGGCGTGCACCACCACGCCTAGCTCATTGTGTTTTTGATATACATTTTCCTGATGATTAGTGATGTTGAGCATCTTTTTTGTGTGTATACTTGCTGGCCATTTATACATCTTCAACTGAGAATGTCTTTTTAAATCTATTGCCCATTTTTTTAATCTTACAATTTTTTTTTGCTACATTGTAATTTTGGAGTTCTTTATATTATTTTGGAATCAACTGTTGTCAGATGTATACATTGAGAATAATTTCTCCCATTCTCTGGGTATGTCTCATTATGCTTTTTCTGTTCAGAAGCTGTTTAGTTTTATGTAATCCCACTAACCTGTTCTTGCTTTTGTTTCCGGTGCTTTTAGGTTCTTATCCAGAAAAACAGTTCTTGCCCATTTCAATATCCTTAAGCATTTTCCCTATGTTTTCTTCTAGTAGTCTCATAGTTTTAGGCCTAAATTTAAATCTTTATTCCCGTGTGAGTTGATCTTTCTAATTGGTAAGAGATAGGTGTCTAGCTTCATTCTTCTTCTTGTTTATATCCAATTTTCCCAATACCGTTTATTGAAAAGACTCTCCTTTTTCCAGTGCATCTTTTTAGCAGCTTTGTCCAAAATATTTGGCTGTGCCTACGTGGATTTCCTCCCTCCCTCCCTTCCTTCTTTCTTCCCTTCCTTACTTCCTTGCCTCTCCCCACCCCCCCAAGTGCCTCTCACATACTTTCCCAGTGTTGCATCACCAGCCCATTTAAAAATATTTTATCTTGAGACGGGATCTCAAGATAAGTTGCACAGGCTGCCTCTCACCTCAAACCTGCAAATCCTCCTGCCTCTGCCTCCCAAGTCACTGGGGGAGCCACTGTGCCCAGCTTGATACATGGATTTTCTTCTTATTCTCTGTCCTATTCCATTGGTCTAGATATCTCTCTTTATGCCAATATCATGCCGTCTTGATTACTACGGCTTTGTAGTATGTTGTGAAGTCAGGTAGTATAATGGTTCCTGCTTTTTTCTTTTTGCTCAAAATGGCTTTGGCTATTTGAGGTTTTTCTTATCCCCCATATAAATATAGGATTGCTTTTTCCTGTTTCATGATGAATGACATTGGTATTTTGATAGAGATTGCATTGACTCTGTAAGTCACTTGGATAGTGTGGACATTTAAAAAATATTGATTCTTCTAATCCATGATCATGGGAAATCTTTCCACTTTTTTTGTCCTCTTCAATTTCTTTCATCAATGTTTTATAATTTTCACTATAGAGATCTTTCACTTCTGTGTTTATATTTATTCCTAGGTATTTTATTTTTGCAAATATTAAACCTAATTTCTTGATTCCTATTTCAGATAATTTTCTTTTGGCACATAGGAATGCTACCGATTTTTGTGTTGATTTTATATCCTACAACTTTGCCAAATTTGTTTTTTTTTTTTTGCCAAATTTGTTATTTTTTTTTTGCCAAATTTATTAGTCTTGTTTTTGGTGGCCTTTTGGGGGCTTTCTACATATAAGATTGTGTCATCTGCAAACATCAACATCTTGAATATTTCCCAGTTTGAATGCCCTTTCTTTCTTTCTTTCTTTCTTTCTCTTGCCTCATGGCTCTGACTAAGACTTCCAGTGAGTGCTGTGTTGGACAAAAGTGGATGTGGGGATCGTTCCCTTGTTGCAGATCTTTCAGCATTTTCCTCATACAGTATGTTAGCTGTTGGTTTCTTATAAGTGGCCTTTATTTTGTTGAGGTATGTGCTTTATGTAGCTCCTCTCCCAGTGCTTTTGTCATAAAGAGTTGTTGGATTTTATCAAATGCTTTTTTTGTATCAATTGAAATGCCATATGGTTTTTTCCTTCATCCTGTTGGTATGGTGTATGCTGCTAATTGATTTTTGTATATCAAACCATTTTTGCATCCCTAGGATGAATCTTACTTGATGATGGTGAATAAACTTTTGTATGTGCTGTTGGATGCAATTTGCTATTACTTTTTGGGGGATTTTTGTGTCTGTGTTTGTCAAGGATATTGACCTACAGTTTTCTTTTTTGATGTTGTGTCCTAATCTGATATTGGGAGCAGAATAGGGCTCACCTTGTAAAGTGTTTAGATGAATTCCTTCTCTCTCTCTCTCTCTCTCTCTCTCTCTCTCTCTTTTAATATTTTAATAGAATAATTTGAGGAGAGTTGGTATTCTTCTTAAAATATTTCCTAGAATTCAGCACTGAAGCCATCTGACCCTAGTCTTTCCTTTGATGGAAGGCTTTTTCAATTGATTTAATCTTGTTACTTTTTATTGGTCTGTTCAGGTTTTCTATTTCTTTATGATTCAGGCTTGGTAAAGTATATGCATCTAGGAATTATTCTGTTTTTTCTAGATTATCAAATTTATTGGCATATAATTGTTCATAAAATCTTTAATGATCTTTTGTATTTCTGTGATATTAATTTTTTGGCCTTTTTTTCTTTTATTGATAAATGTTGGTGGGGTACCAAACAGTAAAGCTTTTCCACTTTCCATTGTGCAACTATTACATTGCTTTTGGTTATACTTTCATCAACTTTTACATAGTTTATAGAATCCATGGATTAATATGTAATAAAACTCATATGCAATTATGGGTTATATTCCCCTATTTTTCCCATGTATTCATATAGTTGCATCATATAATTTGAGATTATCCATTCCCCCTTCATCCCTCTACATTGTTTCCCCTTCTCTTCTACAATCTTCAATGGCCCCTTCACCAGGTCCCTCCTCCCTTCTTTCTACTCTGCTTATAGTTTCCCTTCTTAGCTAAGCCTGATTATTGATTTTTTATGTATCTACGTATGTATAGGTATTTTCCTTCCTCTTAGTAAGATTTAGCTCCTCCATATGGATGAGAACATACATTATTTCTTTTTTTGGTCCTGGGTTTGTTACGTAAGATGATGATATTCTCTAGTTCTATTCATTTTGCTGCAAATGACATTATTTCATTCTTTTTTATTGTTGAGTCATATTCCATTGTGTATATGTGCTGCAGTTTTTTAAATCCATTCCTCTGTTGATAGACATCTTAGTTGGTTTCATATCATTGGGATTATGAAGAGTGCTGTATTAAATATGGAAATACAGATGTCTCTGTGGTATGACTTGTCTCCCTTTGAGTATATTCCAAGGAGTGATATAGCTGGGTAATATGGCACTTCTAGTCTTAGTTTTCTAAGGTATCTGCATACTGATTTCTGAAGTAGTTGAACTGATTTATATTCCCACTAGAAATGTAAAAAGGTTCCTTCCTATCCACATCCTTGCCAACATTTGTTATTTGTTTTGTTGATCTTGGCCATTCTTATTGGAGTGAGATGGAATCTCAGTGTTGTTTTGATTTGCATATCCTTAATGGCTAGGGATATTGAGCATTTTTTCATATGTTTCTTAGCTCTTTGAACTTCTTCATTTGAGAACTGTCTTTTCATTTCCTTTGCCTACTTAGGTATTAGATTATTTGTTGTCTTGGGATTTATTAAGTTCTTTGTAAGAAACTAGTCCTCTGTTAGATGGGTAGTATACAAAGATTTTCTCCCACATAGTAGGCTTTCCCTTAACTCTGTTGATTGTTTACTTTGCGGTACAGAAACTTTTTAATTTCATGTAATACCATTTGTCAATTCTTGGTGCTATTTCCTGGACAATTGGAGTCCTTATGTTAAGGAAATACTTTCCTATGCCTATGTGTTAGAGAGTGTTTCTTGCCTTTTCTTCCAGTAGTTTTATGGTTTCCAGTTTTCTGTTGCTTATCCATTTATGCTTATCCATTTTGAGTTGACTTTCTTGTAAATTGAGAGATATGGGTCTGTTTTCAATTTTCTGCAAATGGATATCCAATTTCCTCAGCACCATTTGTTAAAGAGGCTTTCTTTTCTCCATTGAATGTCCTCAGTCCCTTTGTCAAAAATTAGGTGGCTGTAGTTGTGTGAGTGTGTCTCTGGGTCTTGAGTTCCATTCCATTGGTGTTCAAGCCTGTTTTTGTGCCAGTACCAAGCTGTTTTTGCCTCTGTAGCCCTGTAGTATAGTTTGAAGTGAGGTATTGTGATCCTGCCTGTATTGTTTTTACAACTTAAGACTGTTTAGGCTATACATGGTCTTTTTAGGATTATTTTTTCTATTTCTGTGAGGTCTGTAATTGAAATTTTAATGAGTGCTGCATTGAATCTGTAAATTGCTTTTGATGATGCAGTCATTTTTATAATACTGATTCTCCCAATCCATGAGCAGGGTAGGTCCTTCCATCTTCTAGCATCTTCTGCAATTTCTTTTATGTTTAGAAGTTTTCCTTGTAGAGATCTTCAGGGTCTTTGGTTACAGTGAATGTTAAATATTTAATTTTTCATGGGCTATTGTGAGTGAGATTGTTGCCTTAATTTCTTTCTCTTCCTGTTCACTATTGGTGTAAAGGAAGGCTACTGATTTTTGGGTGTTAACTTTGTATCCTGCTACTTTGCTGAAGTAATTAATTAGATTTTAGAGTTTTCTAGAGGATATGGTGTCAATTGTAATATTTTCCTTTTTATATCTGATTTTGAGTCTTTTCTTAATGTAGCTAAGGGTTTATTTTATCTTTTAGAAGAGCTTGCTTATTGTTTCACTGACCTTTTGCTTTTTCTAGTCCCTATTTCTTTTTTCTCCTCTCTTCCTTCCCTCCTTTCTTCCTTTCTTTCTTGACATAGTCTTATTAGGTAGCTAATTCTGGTCTCAAACTTTCAATTCTCCTACCTCAGCCTCCTAAGTGTGGGGTTACAGGTGTGCACAACCACACCCACCTCTGGTGTCTTATTTCTATCCTTCTCTTTGTTATTTCTCTTTTCCCAGTAATTTGGGGTTTGGTTTGTTCTTGTTTTTTTAGTTCCTTGAGATGCAGTAATATGTTGTGGGTATTTTTGTTGTTTTTTAATGTAGGCATTGGTTGTTTTAAACTTCCCTCTCAGTGATTCTTTTATTGTATCCCATAAGTTTTTGTATAATTGTGTTTCTATTTTAATTTATTTCAAGAAATTTTTTTTAAATTTCCCTTTTGATTTCTTCTTGATCCATTGGTTGTTCAAAAGTAAGCTTAATTTCCATGTTTCTGTGTAGTCCAAAGTTTTGCTTATTGATTTCTGTCTGTCTGTCTATTTTTTTTTTATTGGACATTTTTAATGTACACCTTAATGTGATTCATTCTGACATGCTTTTCATTGTGGCATTTCCATATATGCATTTTGATGTACATTATTCATATAGGTGCCCCCTTACCCTCTTGTATGTTAATACTTGCTTCATATATTTGGGTGGTCAGATACTGAGTGTGTTTATATTTAGAATTGTTTTCTCCTTTTATTGAATTTTTCTCTTTATCATTATATAATGACCTTTCTTGTTGGTTTTTGCTGCTTTGCTTTAAAGTTTATATTATCTAATACTAGGATGGCTTGTGCTTTATTTTGGCTTCCATTTGTATGGAATATCTTATGCCATCCCTTCACTTTCAGTCTGTATGTGTCCTTAAGGGTGGTGGTGAAGTGAATTTCTTGTAAGCAACATATAGTTGAATTATGGTGTGTGGCTTTTGTTGTTGTTGTTTTATCCATTCATTCTTTGTCTTGTTTTTGTTCTTTGAGGTTTTTCTTTTTGTTTGTTTGTTTGTTGAGACAGAATCTCACTATGTAGCCCAGGCTGGCCAGGAACTTGCTGTGTAGGCCAGTGTAGCCTTAAACTCAAATCAGTCCTCCTGTCTCAGCCTCCAAAGTGTTAGGATTGCAGGCATGCCTTACCACTCCTGACTCATTCTGTGTCTTTTAATTGGGGGAATTTAGTCCATTTACATTCAAGGTAATTATCAATATATAAGGTCTCAGTATAGCTATTATGTAAGTTGTTTTCTAGTTTTGTTGTCGCTCCTTTCTTTCTCTGCTTATTATAGTCATCTTAGTGGTAAAGTGAATTACTTCAGTAGCGTATTTTGATTCCTTGCTTATTATTTGAGGTTTGTCAAAGATTTTTGCTTTCTGTGAGTATGAGGCTTACCCAAACAAAACAAAACAAAACCTTTTTGTTACATTGAGCCATTTTGAAATGATAAAAACTGACTGCCTTAGCTCTTGGCTGGTAGTTTGATGTGTGAATAGCTGTTCTACTTGGTGTGTCTGGGGAGAGAGATTGCCAGAGGAGCTTACTCAGCTGCCACCTTGCTCCATGCCCTTTAGTTGGATGATTTTGAACATGAGACCTCAAACTGATTTAAAGACATTAGGGTTTTTTTTTTTCTTAATATGTCGATTTTTTTGGTTAAAAATCACTTTCAGAAACTAGCTTTATTTTTATGGCCTATGTCTGGGGTATGCAGAGAATACTGCAGTGATATTTTCTTTCTTGAGACTACATATATGCATCTTATATACAGATTTTCAAATGGGGGAAATTTATTTGGTGTCTTAAGTAATCTGTAATTCAACATTCAGGCTCTATTTTACTCCTTATCACAACTTACTGTAATGAGCATTAGAATCAGTACGTGGTAGCCTGACTTGCTGTCCTCCAGGCTGGTACGTTAAGGGTAACCTGACTTTAATAAAAGCGGTTTGATGCATCAGGACAAGCACAGACTAGATCCAGATATATCCATGAGGCCTCTCGGTGTCTTCAGATTGTGGATAACGTCTCCAGAGCTTCCTAAACTTACTGCAAGGGTTAGATGACAGAGTGTGTACACAGCATTCTGCACACGCCTGGTGCACGACAAGTCCCCGGTCCCCATCTACTGAGGGAAAGAACTTACGTGTGGTACAGACAGCCTGATGTTGTGGTTTCTTTCCTTCACAGGTAATATCACTTTACCAACTACCTGTTCCTAGCAATTTTGTCCTGTTTATGTTTGATTATATACTAACGAGCTTTAATTATTTATGAAGTAAATCATTGGATTTGTTCCCACTAGTGATACCAAGAAGCAGCAAGGAATGAGGAAAAGGAACAGCAGCGAAGTGGAAGATGTGGGACCAGCGAGCCGTCTCAGGAAGAAGGCCAAGTGGGAAACCGCAGAGCCTTTGGATACGGGCTTGTCTTTAGCAGAGGATGAAGAGCTGGTGCTACATCTGCTCAGAAGTCAAAACTAAATACACCCTGCGCGTGAATGTGCCTCTGGATACCTCTGGACACATCCCATGGGCAAGAAGTTGTAACCGGTTCATTTAGGGGCACTTAGGTGCCCTCTGTCGCTTCCCATTCTCCAGACAGAAGCATCACATCCCTGAGCCCTTTCATAGGCTGTGCTTTGCACCGCCATGGAACATGCTCAGAGTAAGGATGGGCTGGAGAGTTTCCTAATCTCGTTTTGTAGCATGTGCTCAGTTAGGATTTATCTATAGATTCTCACTCCTTGTCGTCGGAAATATTTGTTTTATTTCCTGCTTTGTTTTTTCGTTCTTGCAGTGTTAGGGATTGAACCCATTGCCTTGCACATGCAAAGCAAGTGTTCTACCACTGAGCTTCCTTTGTTCTATTGGCAAATCTGGAGGCCTTGTTTTATTGTTGGAAGTTCCTGTCTTTCTTAGTTTTTACAGAAGTTTTGATGTTGCTGTTAAAATGGTTCATAATTTTGATGTGTAATTTTGTAGCTCCAAAGAGACAGAATATGATAGACCAGCCCTGAGAAAGAATATTTTTGAATTGAGATGACCAGTAATAAACTTGCTATATAATAACATAGCGTGTTTTCAATGTGTCCAGTGATACAAAAGCACCCTTGCGAGGAGGTTCCTAAGATTAAAAGACATGGCCAATTCCTAAAACAGAGAATTTTTAAGTTAGCCTACTCAAAAATAATATTGTTAGAGACTGCTAGCCATCACTTACAAAATATGTACAGGTCTTGAATCTGAGGGCTGTGTGACTAATTCCTGGTCTCTTAACTGAGCACAAAGAGGCCCAGAGGTCTTCTATAGGTGCTGTGGTCAGCAGGGGCCATAGGTCCCCCACCTAGACCCAGCTCCTGATAATGAGTAAAAAGCAAAATGAGACAGAACCTCTTTTTTGTTACAAATAGCTGTCAGAGTCTTCAAAGGGAAAAGAATACAGTGAAAAGACATGGGCCGGGGCATGAAACAACTGGTTCTAACATAGATTTGTCACACTCTCTCAGTTCTGTTCCTTTCCTACTTTCCTCCCCTGCTCACAAACAAAAATAATTGGTAGTAACAAGTGTCAATTTAATCAGGAATTCAAGGATGAGGATTGATGGCCCCCACACCTCGATATCTCAGACACTTCCAGCTCAGCCTACGTCTCTGTTCATCCCTGGAAAGCTTCTCCTCCTCGTGTTCAGGGTCCTCCTCCTCCAATCCAGACGAGAAACCAGCTGCTCCCTTTCCCACTCGGTGTTGCTGGTTCTGTGGGTTCCTCCTCTTAGTGACTCTCTTACCCTTTCTTTATTCTCCCAGCTTCTGCCTTCAGTCTGAGTTCAGACTCTAATCAAGACTTGCCCAGACTCCTAGGGATCTCCTTACTGGTACCTGTGCTTCTGGTGTCACACTCTCCAGCTTGTCCTTCCCAAGGATTCTCTTTGTAGCCTGTGGGTCTGAGTGTGTTTCTCCCCCACTGTTCCTTCTATTACAAAATGCTTTTCATGTGATGTTGCAGACCTTTGCTTGTAAGCCTGTTACCCCTGTTACATGACAGTGTTCTTGAGACCAAAAGGACCATGTTTTTATCCGTCCTGACTGTCCCCAGAGCCAAATACAGTACCTGCACTGTAATTGGCTTAATGAATTAATGAGTGGACAGTAAATCAAGAGAATGGCTAAAGGTCTCTTATAGAACTTTGTTCTATCACTTCTGTAGGATGGAGGGAGTGCTAGACATGAAAACTAGGTGAAGCAATTATAATGAGAAGAAGAGAGTAAATAAGTGGGAAAGGGATTTGGAGCAACCTAAGGTTTTGAAATTGGAGTTTCTAGTACAGAACCTCTTGGCCTTGAATACTTTCAAAGACCATTGAATCGCAAGAGTATGTAAACTAAGCCAGGTGGTGCCGCACATGCCTGTAATCCCAGCGATTTGGAAGGAGGAGGCAGGAGGATCTTGAGTTTGAGGGGAGAGGCAGCCTGGGTAACTTAGAGAGACCTTGTCTTAAAATTTAAAAAAGGAGCTGAGGGTACAGCTCAGTGGTAGAGCACTTGTTCAAGCCCCAGTGCTACCAAAAAAAAAAAAAGTACACTGAAGTTTAGCATTAAATTTTCTCTGTGCAGTTTGTTTTTCCTGACACATACAGAATTAAGGCAGTTCATATGTAAACATTGAACAAACTTACTACAAGGCTTTGGGTTATAGACTAGTTTGAATTGTAGTCTATCCCCGGAACTGAAAGGATCCTAACTAATTACATGTTTTAGGGGATTTTAGTGTACTGATTTTGAAAACGATTGAAAACATCAGAATAGTCCTGACAGAAAACTCAGGTAATAACCACAGTAGATTGGAGGTTGCGCAGTATATGTTCCTTCTGGTTCCACCTTCCTTTTGGGGAAGCCTATTCTTAACAGCTCACTGGTGTGGGGCTCATCAGAATGACTTGCTTTCAGCCCATGCGAGTTGGTGCTGTTTGTAGGCAGAGGTTCTCTGTCAGCTCTCCTGTGCTACCATCTTCAGACCAGCGAGTACCAGTGTGAAGGCACAGGGCCCAAAGTGAGAAGACAGGTGAAGCCGACATAGGCACAGCAGGCACCATTCAAACCTGTAGAACAAGAAATCCGCTGAGACATGGAGGCTGGCCTACTCCAGCAACACCTGACTGATGCGAGACAGCAGCCATTTGCTCAGTAAGTGTTAATGAGTCCTACAACCACTGCACCAGGCTCTGTGCTCACAAGAAAGGCAAATAGTTCCCTGCTCCACGTGGAGCCAGGGGGAGAAAAGCGAATTCATAATCCCAGTGTACCATAAAAAAGAGCCAACAGGAAAAGGAAGAGGATTGTTTGCATGAGGGACGTTGGCTGGGATGCAGGGCAGAGGGAAGATGTGGGTAGCTGCATGGGCCAGGACCCAGAGACTAATTTTTGCTGCCTCACCGGGGCCAGGAGCCATTCATCAGACGTGCTCTTGTAAAATGATCCCTAAAATTATGTAAGTCTCCAATAGGTCCACCAGCAGCGGAAGCCCTTGGAGGACTGCCATCTCATAAGCTGCACATGGCATTTTAGATTTGTTTGGGGCCATAAAAAAATGGGTAAGTTTAATTAAATGCAATTAATTTTGTTACACAACATTTGAAATGCCCTGAACATGAAAAGGCATCTTGGACTATCAGACACTGCCGAGGGTGCCGGTGTTCCTGGGAGGTGGTGGTGTAGGTGAGGGGAAAGGAGCTGCAACCAAGATTCGAAATCCCATTTCACGTCTTTACAGACCATTTTAGTGAGACATGTAATCGCGGTATGATTTTCTTCCACAGCCCCTGCTGATCAGACAGCCCAGGGCAGACAATATTTTAGACCCTATTTCCTGACACCTGCTGAGTCAGGAGCTGGCAGCTAACCCTTCGTTTAGCCTGCAGGGGATGGTGGTGCAAAAAGCTCTGCCCAGACAAGGCAGATTGGACATGTAACATTATTATTCTCAGAAACTGAAATTCAGGTAGCGAGCAATGGGGTAAGGTTGGGAGACAGACCAGGGGGTGTAATGATGGGCAAAAAAGAGATCAAGTTAGATGTCAAGTGAAGTTGCAAATGAGAAAAGGACCTTGGCAAAAAGGTGAACGTATGAGTGGTAAGGGATCCAGGGGTTCCTGGAACCTGAAGTGATGTGTGGAGAGTAGTGAATTGTGGTTGGGGATGACTGAGCAAGGACTACCAACCCACCCGCTAGTTTTTGTCTCCAGAAAGCTTGATGAGAGACAAATTTTGATGTATTCTAGGTTTAATGACAAGGGCCAAGAAAGGCCATGTTGTATTCCTGAATGTATGTTAAAACCTTAACCCAAATCCTGCCACTACCCCCTAGTGCCACTGCATCCCGTTTGTACCCCTAGGCGATCCAGAAGCAAAGATTACTTCTCCCAATGACTGTCCTCTCCCAAAGCTTCCCTTCTTCGCATAATCCTGCCTCTCTTAATCTATAGCCAGTGTAGGTTCCATGCAAACAACTTAAACTTTCCTTATCCAAGTTTTTTTTTTTTTTCTTTTTGTGGTACTGAAGGTTGAACCCAGGACCTCGTGCTTGCATGCTTTGCAAGGGCTGGACCACTGAGCTGCCTCCTACAGCCCATCTTTTTTACTTTTTGAGACAGGGTCTTGCTAAATTACACAGACTGCCTCTGGTCTCAAACTTGCGATACTCCTGCCTCCACCTCCTGAGCCGCTGGGATTACAGGCGTGCACCACTGCGCCCGGCAATTCCCCGAATTTTTTAATAAAGAAACTCTCTTGGCTCTGGTCCAGCTGACATTTTTCCATTGGCTGCCCAATCTTGCTGCTGGTATCTTGGAAATTTCAATTTCTGAGACTAAATACTAGTTTTCTTCAGGCTAGCATCCATGACAGCTTAGTAAACCCTTTTGTTTCAGAGATAAATTTTCAAGAGTTTTGCTTCAACAGACTTAACCTTCTCGTGGGTCTTAGATTTCTGAGTGAGTCTGTCTCCTTCACAACCTGAGGTGTAAGACTCCATCACCTCTGGACTCCTTCCACCTCAAAAAGCTTCAGTAAATCTCAGAATGCTTGAGCTGGGTGCCATTGCACATACCTGTGATCCCAGCAACTTGGGAGGCTGAAGCAGTAGCGTTGCGAGTTCAAGGCCAGAGGTAGCCTGTGCAATTTAGCAAGACCATCTCTCAATTTTTTTTTAAAAGGGGAGTTGTGGGTGCAGCTCAGTGGTAAAACACTTCCCTGCCATGTGTGAGGCCCTGGGTTTGATCCCCTAGTACTGCAAAAAAAGTAAAAAAATAAAAAATAATAATGCACTGCTTCTTAGATTTCAACTTGCATAAGAATCATGGAGGAATTTTTTAAAATATCAGATTTCAATCTAGTAGGTTGGGGTGCGGCCTGAGATTGTGCGTTTCTACCAAGCTCCCAGAAGATAGATAATGATGCTGTTGTCCCATGCATAGCCATATTTGAATGTGGAGGGTCTGCTAGGATTCAGGGGGTTATTAAAATCATTACTCACAGATAGGGATTCTATCAGAGCCCCAGCAGGAAACAGATGGTGCACATGAATTAGGATAATTCTGAGGGGGGTTGATGAAAAGATTATTTACATACAAGAGGGCAGGGTGTAAGGGCATCACAAAGAATTACCTACCGTATGGCTAGCAATAAAGTACCAGGACTGTCACCCTGAGAGGACGTGGGGGACAGTTGTTACCATAAACCCGGAAGGAAAGAGGAGTACACACAGCTGCAGTGTGACCTTCAGTTAAAGTACGTGGCCAGCCTGCAGTGACACAGGGAAGAGTCAAGAGAATAGATGCCCGACCTCTCTTCTCTCCTGTGGGTGGCCCCATAGACCCCAAGCTGTCTGCAACTGGAGAGCAAGCTGCCTGTAGGACTAGTCCGTAGGATATACAGCAAGGCGGAAAGGGTGTGTGGGCGCAGGCAGAAGCTGGCACCGAGGCACAGGGCGTGAATAGGTGGAATTGCTCTGTGAGGGAGGACAGGAGGGGTCTTCATGGATTTTGTCCCTCTATTGTCTGAGCGCCAGGCACTGTTCTCAGCATACATGCACAAAAAAGGATAAATGTTGTGAAGAAAAGTAGGGTAGGGTATGGGGTGGCAAGTAGGGGCCAAGGGAGCAGGGGCTGCTTTGACAAAGGTGAGTCTGAAGTCTGAAGGAACAGGGATTATTTTGCACACACCTTAGCATCAAGATGAGGCAGGGAAATGTCCAGCTGTACAGACCTGGATCTGGCAAGTTCATGGCCACTGCCCTCTAGGGGGCCTTCAGGGCTGTTCCCCTCCCTCCATCATTTTCCCACTCTCCAAGATGACTCTTCAGTCTGTTTCCCCTAATGATAGATTTCCAAAGTTGCTTCTTCCTGGTTGAGGATCTTGCTTGGGATTTTTCTGAGAAAGAAACAGTCCTAAGAGAGTAGTCCAGCTGTCATCCCATAGCCACCCCCTTGCCACATCTCGGCCCCGTGCTCTGCTGTCCCTCCTGCTCCTAGAGGGAACCACCCTAGCTCCTGCCCAAAGCCAGATGTGCTACCTGGGTGCTGTATCCATCTGCTCTGGTGTCCCATAGGTAGCACTTCTGCAGTCATCCCCTTTCTCTAAGTATTATCAATTTTCACTCCCCACTGGGTTATGACCATTAACAAATAGCTCCTTTGATGTCTCCCAACTCAAAACTAAAACTCAAACCTTCATGCCAAATATTTAAACGGACACTTCACTAAGAAGATAACCTGGATGAAAAATAAGCATATGAAAAGATGGCTCAATATGTTTAGTTACTAAGAATATACAAATTAAAGTCCCAATGCAAGACTACTATGTACCCATTAAAATGGCTGAAATTAAAAGGACCGATCATATCATATATTGGTGATAGGTGGAGAAGCTGGAAATTGCGTACACTACTGGTGTAATGTAAAATGGTTCAGCCACTTTGGAAGAGTATTTTGGAAGTTTTGTTGTGTTGTTCTGTTTGTTGGTGATTGTTTTGTTTTGAGACAGAGTCTTGCTGTGTAGCCCAAGTTGGCCTCTATCTTGCTTCCTGCCTCTGCCTCTCAAGTGCTGGGATTACAAGCATGTGCTGCCATGTCTGGCATATTTGGAAGTTTCTTAAAAAATTAAATATACTGTAATAGGAGCTAGCCATTCTACTTGAAGACCTTTACCCATACAAAGACCTGTATATGAAGGTTCACAGCAGCTTCATTTGTAATTGCCAAAAAAATAATTGGAAAATTTTCATGATTGGTTCAGAGGTAAATGGGTAAACTGGTGTGATACATGCAATGGCTCACTATGCAGCAACAATGAGAAGTAAGTTACTGACATACATTGCTGCATAGATGGACCCCTAAATGATGCTGAGTGACAAGAGCCAAAAGTCAACTCATCCTTGTGCACCCATTTATATAAAATTCTAGAAAAATGTGGACTAATCAACAGTGATAGCAGGTCAGTGGTTGGTGAGAGTGGAGTAGGGAGGGGAGGGCTGGACATGGGGCGGGGAATCCAAAGTGTCCTCAGCAACCTTTAGGGGTGGTACGTGTCTTCATTGATCATGGTGATGGCTTCACGGATGTATGCGTAGGTCAGAATATGAGATTTTACATTTAAACCCATGCAGCTTGTTGGATGTCCAGTACATCCCAACATCTCATTCAAGAAGAAGATTGGGGAGAGACAAATATGGGTAAGGAGGAGAGATGCTTCTTTCTAGGAGTCACACTGTAAAGGAAAAGGAATCCATTTACTGGAGTGGTGAAGATCTCCCAGCGCTCTTCCTGGAGAGCCTACCAGTGGTGGCAGAAGTTTTCTCCAACCCAGAGAGTCATCCCAGCACCCCTGAATGTTGCATCATCAGATGGCCACGGGAAGGTGGGTGTTGGAAGCTCTTCCATTGTCTTTGGAGCCACTCTAAGCTTTTTCTCCTCTTGCTTTGCCAGAACAGCTCTTGTCAAGTCACCATGGACTTCTATAGTGGTATAATGGAGATCAGTGCTTGAGGCTCATCCTAATTCATCAGTCAGTAGTATTCGACTTTCCCACCATATTGCACCACTGACTTCTTTTCAGGGTCCTTTTCTGGTTGTTCCTTCTGTTCTTGACTTCTGAACATCAGAGGCCTTCAGGGCTCAGCTCCTGGGCTTTTCTATCTACGTTCCTCCCTACATGATCTCATCCCGCTTCGTGGCATAAAGTACCGTGGACATGCTGACCACTACAGTTTAAATCTCTAGCCCAATTACTCTGCGTTCCACACTCTCATCCACCTCCACTCAACATCTTTACCTGGACGTGTGAGAAGCATCTCAAAATTAGTCCGTCCCAAGATGTTTCTCCCAGTTTCCCCCTTTTTTCCGCATGTCTCTATTATCTCACATTGATTTGATTTCTCAAACCAGAAGCTATTGAAACTATCCTTGACTTCTCTTATATCCTACATCTGGTCCATTAGTGGATTCACTTAGCTCTTCCTTTGAAATATATCCAAAAGCCAACTTTTATCACGATTACCACTGCAATTTCCATTCTATTCCAAGCTGTGATTCCCTGGACTATGGCGGTAATCTCTTCAGTGCTCTCACCGCTTTTACCCTTTTCCTCACAAGCAACCAAATGACTCTCTTAAATCATAAATTGGATCATGTGATTCCTTAATACTTCAATGACTCCCTTACTCACTTCAAGGAAAATCTAGTGTCTTTTCTGTGGCCTATGTAAGGCTCCATGTTTGTCTTCCTTCTTACCTCACCTTCTGATCCTTTCACTCAGCACTTTTCAGTCCCACTGGACTCTGCTGTTTCTTCTGCCTCCAGTTCTCACACCTTGGGACTCTGCATGGCCTGAGCATCATCTCAGGAGGAGCTTTCTCGGACCAGCCAGTAGAAAACAGCAGCCTCTTAACTGCCCGCTCACTGTCCTTTGCCTTTTTTCCCTGTATGCTCTGCCACCTAACTGCTTTTTGTCTGCCTCTGTGTTCCCCTCCTCCCACCCTGCCAACCAAAGTTGACCAGAGATCTCCTGCAGGCCAGGGTGTCTTGGCTCATTGCTGTATCTCAGCTCCTAGTAAATGGCACATGGGGAACACTCAACAAAAGTATGGTGACTGAATGCACATCTCCTACCAATCACACATTGATTTGGGTCAAAGGATTGTCTTTTAAAAGGCATATAGCCCCAGCAGGACTGAGACTTTTAGTCATTCACACTAAAATTTATGCAGGACAACATATTGCCTAATATCCAGCTAAATTAGTAGTTTGTTGTTGTTTTGTTTTTGAGATAGGTTCTCACTGTGTAGCCCAGGCTGACCTCAAACTCATGATCCTCTTGTCTCAGCCTTCCAAGTGCTGGGATTAGAGGCGTGGATCAGTACATTCAGCGAGTAGTTTATCTTGGAAGGGAAAGGTTGAATTTTTAAGATAAAGTTGAGTGCAAAAGTGGCAAAGTTCTAGGGGATAGAGTAAGTCCTGGGCATGACATGTTTATCTGTCTCTTTGAGTTGAGAGTCATTCCCATATCTTAGAAATCAAATCAGTGCCACCCTAGGCTACTCAACAATAGGATAATTATTGGCAGTATTGTTGTTGTTATTAGGTGCCCTTGATTAGGTGTCCAACTCATAGCGACCCTGTGTACAACAGGTGAAACATGAGTCTTAGTGTTTCTCTCCTATTCACAGGGTTTTCAATGCTGGATTGTTTTTTGGGAGTGAGCTACCAGGTCCTTCTCCCAAGCCTACAGCACTTGGTGTTCCCAGGCGGTCTCCCATCCAAGTACTAACCAGGCCTGATGCTGCTTAGCTTCCAAGATCTGACAGGATTGGATGCCACAATGGTATGGCTGCAGGCCAGCAGTATTCCTAGGCCCTTTGAAATGGAACAAATTTGAATTGGAACTCCAGTCTCTCTCTTCCTGCTGGTTATTGGTCGCTGACACTTAGCTGAATGTGGCTATGACACTGGTCCTTCCTGAACCTCGTACTAGTTTACTGTAAAATAGAATAATTCCTGCTTCCAATATCTCTTTTGAGAATTAAATGAGACAATATTATATGCCTGGGACATAGTAAGTACCAAGAAAAAGTTATCACTAATAAAACCAATGATAGCTCTTGAGATCTAGTGATACCACTGAATTATGAAATACCACATGGAGAGGCTCAGGCAGCTACCAACCATTCTAGCCACCCCAGCTGAGAGGGCTAATGTGAAAGAAGACACCAAGTTTTGTTATAGTTTGTTATATCACAAAAGAGAGCTAAAAAGTATGATTATACCACAATTTGGTTATGCATTTGCCAATTGGTGGACATTTCTTTGTTGGGACTATTACAATATTCTTAGATGGACGTATACTCAAAGAGCAAACATACAAATTACACCAACTTCTGAATAAACTCTTGCAAGAGACCTTACTCTACATGTTATCAATAACATGAATCAATAACAAGAGGCCCTGCTTTCTCTTCAACATAGGAGTATGTCTGTTTATTTGATCTTAACTGATGTAACAGGTGCAGTGGAACATCTAGTGTGATTTTTAGTCATAAAATTAATAAAATGGTTCCATCACTCTTTGCAATAAGAATCCTGTGGTCATGAGTAACTGGAGGAATACCTTTAGAGACTGCTAATCTGAATTCTACAGAAAGCAGGCCTGTTTAAATCTATCCCAAAGAACAGTCATCTTAGTCTATTTGGGATACTATAACAAAATATCTTAAACTGGTTAATTTATGAACAATAGAACCCTATAGGTCACAGTCCTGGAAAGACTGAGAAGTCTAAGATCAGGTACGGATTCAGTGTCTGGTGAGAAGGACCTGTTCCTCATTTATGGTGCTGTCTATCCTCATGTGGTAGATGGGACAAATAAGCTACTTGGTCCCCTTTTATAATGGTACTAATCCCATTCATGAGGGGTGTTTTCAGGGGACATGGCATGCAAAGCATAGCAGTGTAGCTCACTGGCTTGACTACCCAAGGTAGACACTAAGTATCCTTTTACAACATAATTTTTGATGATGATTAAAATTCTGTTACACCTGTAGCCGTGAGCACACTTAGCACCCAGATATTGGTTTCTAATATTCTCCAATAAAAGCAATCAGGATTCCTTAGATAATTGGCTGATCCCAGGACTGTGGCAAGAAATACCTGAGCTTGAGCATCTTGTAGGATCAGAAAGAAAGGCAGTGCTAAAAACGCATAACCCAAGAAGTGGGAACATGCCAAAGATGGATGGGAACCAACTAAAGGAGCTCCTGGTTGCCAAAGCTGGAGGAATTTGAGTGATAGACATCATACAGTAGGTATCCATGAACCCATGCTGGTGTAAATAAATGATTGAATGAATAATACAGGAAAAGAGACAAATCTCTTATGCAGAAGAATTCAAAATAATTCATGTAGATGTTCTGCCTTTACAAAAGTGGAACATAGCTCTCCCTTTCTAAAGTATGAACAGCACATACTAACTTTCTTTCATAGAGTACAGTTTAAAAAGAAGGCAAAAAAGAGAGTAACTTTACAGTGAACAAACCTGGCAAAATAACTGTGCCAAGTGATCAAAGTCAATAAAAGTTGTGGTAAGCCATGTGTCTGTATCTGTGATAGGATGTGATGGGAATGGGCCTTTACCTCTGTGGTCTTCCTCTCAGAAACCCATCATCCCAGTTTAATCATAAGAAAAATGTCGGACAAATCCAATGTGGCATGCTGCCAAATCCCTGACGTGTACTTCTCAGAATTCTTCAGATCATTGAAAACAAAGAAAGTCGAGACGTGGTCCCCAAATGTAATGTAGTATCCTTGATGGGATCCTGAAACAAAGAGGAGATTAGGTAAAAATCAAGGAGATCCAAAGAAAACATGGCATTTATGTAATGATTTGTCAGTACTGATTCATCAATTATGATAAATGTACCATACTAATGTAAGAAGTTAATAATAGGGGACACTAGATATGGGGTATGTGGGAACTCTGTACTAGCTTTGTAATGATTCTGTGAGTCTAAAATGGTTCTAATATAAAAAGCTTGTTTAGAAAGTGATATGAAACAGATGCATCACATTTGATTTAATCTTCTAATTGGAATTGAACTGTTTTCTAAGTTTTTGCTTTTGAACACATTTATGATGAACATTTTTACAATTAAACTTTTGCGTACATCCATTATGATTTTCTTTACAATATGTTTATAGAAAGGAAGTTGTAACAGGTGTGCATATCAATACACTATTAATGATTTTGATTGTCCTTAGGTGCCATCAAGTCGGATCTGACTCATAGTGACCCTGTGTACAACAGAACAAAACACTCCCCAGATACTGTGCCATGCCCGGCACTCTGTCAGTGCTTCTCTGCTATTCATAGAGTTCTCAATGGCTGATTGTTTCAGGCGTGTTCTTGGGAGTGGGGTGTCAAGTCATCCTCCCATTTTTGCAGTGCTAGGGATTGAACTCAGGCCCTCAGAGAGCTCAGAGCAGCACTCTGCCAACTGAATGAAACCCCAACCCAAAGGTTTTGATATAAGATACCTAATGAAGAACTTTCAATTGAAGAATAAATCAGAGAAGCACTGACGTTGTTCTGGGCATGGCACAGTGTCAGGGAGTGTGTTGTTCTGTTGTGCATAGGGTTGCTGTAAGTTGGACCCAACTTCATGGGACCTAACAACAAACAGTGAAGCACTTTCAATTGAAGAATAAATGAATTTCAAATTACAGCCTAAGAAGAAGGATGCACAAGTTTGGAAAGGACTCTTAGATGTTTTTTTGTGTCCAAGCCGGTCATATCAAATGTCATGAGGTATTCTTATCATCTCCCTAACAAAGTCACTTGTCAGTATCAGCCTTGGGTTTATGGTGTGGCTTGCACTGTCTGCAGCCCTTACAACAGCTAAACCAGAAGACTTCTCTTCCTCATGCTGTATGTGATCCACCCAGTAAAAGAAAATGAAAACAAGAACAGAAATTCAGATCTCCAGACACCCAGAGGGCACAAGCAGAGTCCTCTTGAATTTTGTTAGGTAATCACACTAAGAATTTCATAGATCAATAGTTCTCAGCAGCATCGCATCACCTGGAAGCTTGTTAGAAAGGCATGTTTACGGGCCTCATCCTAGATCTGTTGAGTCAGAAACTCTGGTGTTAGAGCCCAGGAACATGTGGACATTTTTTTCTCAAGAAAGCTGAGATATAATTCGCATACCATAGAGTTCATTTAAAATATACAACTCAAGGGCTTTTATTATATTCACTGGTTTGTATAACCATCAACAAGTCAATTTTAAAACATTTCCATCACCTCAATTTTAAGACATTTCCGTCACCTCAAAAATAAACCCAGTACCCCTCAGTTATCACCTTTTGCCCCACTGCTGCCACCAGCCCTATGCAACGATGGATCTACCATCTTGCTGTGGCTGTTCTGGACATTTCATATCATGGAGGCATATGATAAGGACATTTTATGTCTGGCTTCTTTCATTGAGCCTAGTGAGTATTGAAAAGTAAAGATGTCACATTGAAGACAAAGGCGTGCCTGACTCATGGGATGGTGTTTTCAGTCACATCATATGGTTGTGAAAGTGGACATTGAACAAGGGAGACAGGAGAGGAATTGATGCTTTTGAATTATGGTGCTAGAGGTGACTATTGAATATACCATGGACTGCCAAAAGAACCAACACATCTATCCTAGAAGAAGTGCAACCAGAGTGCTCCTTGGAAAAAAGAATGGCAAGACTACATCTTATATATTTTGGATATGTAGTCAGGAAAGATTAATCCCTGGAGAAAGACATCATGTTTGGGAGAGTGGCAGGTCAGGAAAAAGAGGAAAATCCTCCACCAGATGGATTGACACAGTATCTGCAACAATGGGCTTAAACATAAATAAGGTCATGTGGCTGGCACAGAATTGGGGAGTGTTTTGATCTGCTGTACGTAGGGTCACTATGAGTCAGACTCAACTTGATGGCACCTAACAACAACAATGTTTTCAGGGGGCTAGGGTTTAGCTTACTTGGTAGAGCACCACTCTGCAGTCTCTGAGGTCCTGAGTTCGATTCCCAGCACCACAAATGTGGGAGAAGGACGTGGCAATCCACTCCAAAGGCAATCCCGAGACAATCAGCTCATTGTGATAGTTGCTATGAGTCGCACCTGACTCCACGACCCCTAACAATGTTTTTAGGGCCCACCCGTGTCTTAGTGTATGTCAGTATTTCATTCCTTTTTATGTCCAAATAATATTCTATTATTTGGATATGCCCTAGTTGGTTGTCTTTTGATGAATTGATAGGCATTTGGGCAGGGGCTATGAATACTGCTGTGCAGTGTGTTTTCACTAGTCCTTCAGGTGTTCCCCGTGCATGCTATGATTTGAGAAGTCCTACTGTAGATGATGATGGGGGACAAGAATGAATAGGAGGTCATTCTTTTTAGTAATTTGAGATGGTCATTTAGGTGATAAATCAAGATAGAAAAAGACGAACCTAGGTGGGGCCTGATGGTGAGCCGTCTGTGGACAGGTGCCCTGGTCCCTGTAGAGGCAGCACAAAGCTGGGCTGAGATGGCTGAAGGGAAGGAAGCCCTGCATGGGATGGAAGCACTCCCTTTTTGACCAATGGACACCCTCACTGGTTTATCAGCGTGTCATCATGTAATGAAGGCAACCTGGGCTCTAATGTGTCGAAGCTTCACAGGGGAAATGGCTCCCCCACTCCACACATTTCTACAGTTCTTGAAACACTCAACAGCCTCTTCCAGCCGTGCCATTTTCTATCCTATTAGCAATGTTCCTAGGTATCCAAGTATCTCCAGTTTGCAGAGAAAGCCACTGAGACACAGTGCTATGGTTTGAATGTTCTCACTAGAACTGGACATTGAGATTTAACCCCTGTGGTGAAGTGTTAACAGGTGGGACCAGGGGGACATTTAAGAGGTGATTAGGTGATGATGGTTCTGCCCTCGTGAATGGATTAACTATTCATGGTTTAGTGGTTTGTCAGATTAATGGGTTATTGCGAGTATGAGTCTGGCTGGCTCTGTCTCTACGGGTACCTCTTCCACCCGTGGGGTGCCCTGTTCTGCCTCAGTTCCCTGCAGAGTCCCCGCCCACCGTGAAGGCCCTCACCGGATGTGGCCCCTCAACCTAGAATCTCCACAACTGGAAACTGAGTAAACCTGTACTTGCTATAAATTACCCAGTCTCTGGAATTCAGTTTCAGCAACAGAAAGTGGGTGAACACAGTGCATTTAAATGATCAGTCTGAAGCCATTCTGCAGGATGTGATAAATTGGGAGTGCTGAGATTAGAAGCAGTTCACCTACCCTTAACTGGGTGACAAATGTGGTGGTGTACCTAACTACACATTAAAATCACCAGCAGTGCCCAGAAATGCTGAAACCTGGGCTCCATACTCAGAGATTGGAATTAATTGATCTAATGTAAGGCCGGGCTGAGATTTAGCTCAGTTGGTAGAGCGCTGTGCTGTAGTCTCTGAGGTCCCGAGTTCAATTCCCAGCACCACAAAAATGGGAGAAGGACCTGGCAATCCACTCCCAAGGCAATCCCGAAACAGTCAGCCATTGAAAACCCTATGAGGGTCGCTATGAGTCGGATACCGACTGGACAGCACCTAACAACAACAACAACAAAAATGCAAGGCCCACTTATGGGGATTTTTTTAAATAGGCCTCCTCGGTGATTTTTTTTCAAGTACATTTTTTTATAATTAAAAATAAATTTTCATTTAAAAATAATTTTATTAGATTCCAGAAAATGGTGCAAAATAGTAGAAAGCAATCACAATGACTCAGGAAGCTGAGGCAGGAGAATCCTGAGTTCAAGGTCAGAGGCAACCTACACGACTTAGCTAGATCTTGTCTCAAAATACAAAATGTCAAAGGTGCTAGGGGTGTAGCTCTATGGCGGGGCACTTGCCTAGCATGCACAAAACCCTGGGTTCACCCCCTCAGTACTGGAGAAGAAAAATAGCACAAAGCAGCCCCACATGCCTTTCCCCCACCTTGCCCAAATGGTAGCATCTTATGTAAACACAATGCAGTTGTTAAAGCCAGGATATTAACATCAGTGCAATAGTACTGGCCCATTTGCAGAATTTATTCAAATTATATCAATTACAATTGATGAATGCCTCTGGGTAATTCTGAATAATTTTGGCAATTTATTGCTTTTCATTGTTCATCACCTTAGTGTACTTTAATCATTCCTAAGTGATTCTAGTGTGTGTCTGGGGCTGAGACTTGCTGGGCTGCCTTGTGGAACCCTGGAGTTGGTGTTCTATATGTAGGCTTAGGGCCTGCAGCGGTAGCCCTGTGGTATCTCATCCCGTCAGATCTCGGAAGCTAAGCAGGGTCAGGCCTGGTTAGTACCTGGATGGGAGACCGCCTGGGAACACCAGGTGCTGTAGGCTTGGGAGAAGGACCTGGCAACCCCCTCCCAAAAATCAATCTGCCATTGAAAACCCTGTGAACAGCAAAGAAGCACTGACAATAGTGTTTCCCCTGTTGTACAGAGGGTCGTTATGAGTCGGATACCAACCTGACGGCACCTAACAACAACAATGTAGGCTTAATTGGGGATGGGGTGCATTTCATTTCCTCCCTGTTCTCTGACATGTAGGATCTGTGTCTGAAAATCCAGTGCATTTCCAAGCTATTGTTATGCTGCTGATGGGATGATTCATTGGAAGGTTTCTGACTATTTTTATGAAGTGTCAGTTCTATCTGCTGGGAGGAAAAATGAGGCCTAGGTATATTCGTGGCAAGGTTACTTACCGGCACCCGTGTGAAAATGGAAAGTGATGCATTTGGGAAGGACAGGTTAAAGAGCGTTCAAACCGTAACTCACCATTAGGTGGGGCAGGTCTTTGCTGAACAGAAACACATTCTTTGGGTATGAAAGTCTCCAATGCAATTTAGATTTTAATTAGAGATGTGCTAGACCCTAATGCAGAAGCATTGACACGGGCAGGCCAAAGACACCAAACTGAAAACCTTGCATTTCCTACAGATGGTTTATTCAATTAAAACGCATCTCTTAACCTCTGTTCTTGACCCTGCCTTGCGCAGATGAGTCATCAAACATCAGCCTTCCAGTTAGCCGAAAGGACAGGCCAAGCGCTCCGGCTGGACACCTCCCAGCATGTGAAGCTGGGCAGTTCAGAGGGTTTTTATTTTTATTTTCTCCTTCAGTTGAACTGCCTTTATCCAATTAGAATTTCCATCCTCATCTATTTATTATCTCCTGCTCTGGGTAAAAACAAACCTGAGTATCTCTGCTGTGTGCAAATTAGTATGATTCTGAAGGCCTCAGGGCTGAACAGAAACTGTCCTGAGTGAGTAAAATTGTTATTAAATTTGAAACTGCATCCCCACCACCAGCAATAGATTCCTCTAGGCCACAGATGTTTGCTGTCAGCAAGGACCTCCTCTGTGAGACAGCGGCTAGGCAGCCTTTGAACCTAATCACATTACATGTGTGTTTATCTCAGAAGTCATTACCCACAGATATATCAGCGGCCTTCAGCCTCACGGAGAAAACAGCTGGCTCGCAGGGTGTTAGGCAGCCTGTGGCCTTGTAGATCTGCAAAGTGGAGACTCCTCTGAGCTTTGGAACACGCAGCTGCTCTGTCTAAAACACTCTCATCTCTCACTTGTTCTCTTTGCCTGGCTCATTGCTGCCACCACCTCCTGGAAGATTTCCTTGATTTCCTCTTCCTAGCAAAGTTGGAAGTCTTTGCTGTGTAAATTGGCACAGTACTCAGTGCTTATAGCCTGCAGCCGTACCACTGTGGCATCCAATCCAGAAGCTAAGCAGGGTCTGGCCTGGTTAGTACTTGGATAGCAGACCGCCTGGGAACACCAGGTACTCTAGGCTTGGGAGAAGGACCTGGCAACCCACTCCCAAAACACAATCCACCATTGAAAACCCTATGAATAGCAGAGAAGCACTGACAACAGTGTTTTGTCTGTTGTACGTAGGGTCACTAGGAGTCGGACACTGACTCAACGGCACCTAACAACAGCAACAGTGCTTAGTATGTTTACTTGTCTGATTTCTTCTTACTGTCATGCCTGATCCAGTGCCTGGCACATGGAGATGCTGGGTGTGTTTGTGTTGGAATGGCTACGTGATGAAGGGGAGCTGCTTATTAGCTTAACCCTGTATGTGTTGCCTCTTCTCACCCAGGCAGCAGATCTGAAAGGAGATGTTATTTTTCCCAGTTCTGCGCATAAGGAAACCAGCTGAGACATTAAGTGGCTTTGCCTCCCCATCAGCTATAGCCTGGACTTGAACCTGACCTATTGAGTTCCAAAGCTCTGCCTCTTCGCCATCCTGTCACCACCTCAGCTGAGGCTTGGTGCGGTTGGCCGAGCCACTGATGGCTGACCACACAGGGACAGAAGGACTCTGCCCAGGGCTACGCTTGCAGGCTTTGGTTTGCCCTGGGTGACACTGATGATGGAGAGGCAGGGTGCCCGACCTGGGGAGACAGCGCACTGTCCTTGATGACACCGTGGAGCATCCTCAGCTGTGCACTGCTTGGTTGGAGGAAGGATGGCCACCTGGCTGTGTACCTCAGTCCTCACACAGCCTGGCTCTCTCAGGGTGTGGAAGCCCCTGCTGGGCAGTTTGGCTACTCAGAAAGGCCTTGTGTCTCTGTGCCTGATGCCTTCAGCTTTACAGCCGGCTAGTTCTCCTGGCAGCTCTGCTAAGTGCGGGGAGAGGCCAGCTTAGCCCAGCCATGTGGAGCAAGGGTGCAAGCGACAGGCTGGGGACAAGAAGGCGGGCTTGTTCTCAGGGTGCCTCTCCAAGTGCGGGCACACCGGGGGACAAACCTCTGCAAGTCCTGAGCTCTGCTGCCTGCACGGAAACCTTGCCAGTGGGACCACGAGGGGCCGCCAGCGCACAAGGGCTGCAGGTGGAGAGAGGGGACTGTGGGCTGCTCTTCCCACGGTGCCACATCTTGTTTAAGCTCCTGCAGTGCAAGAATCACATGTCCCCTTCATGTTTTTCCTTCCAGTCTAATGACATTGGAATCAGTCCTGAGGTTCCTGGAATCTTTGTTCCTCTGACACCCGTGACATTGGGGCCCTAACCACAAGTTCATCCCTTTTCAGTGGACTTTGCCTGGCCAAGTAGGCACTGTCCAGTGCCTACCTGTGGGGCAGGAGGAGGCTGGGTGTCTTTCTCCTGGAGACCAGCGAGGGAAGCATAAACCTCAGCCATGATACGATCCTGAGGACGGCTTCTGGGGCAGCTGGGGAGCATGGAGGGCAGGACTCTGCAGGTCCATCTGCAGGATGAGAAGAGTGAAGATTCAAAAGTAAACGTTCACAATTGTGATTTCCGGGCTTCGGAATGGTTGCATCCTAGGCCATTACAAAGACAAATGCAAATACAGAAAATCTCCAGTCACCTGTCCTACAGGAGGAGACCTGGGAGCATTATGGGGTGTTAGACAGAGCTGTTTTGATCTAGCTTTGTGACCATGTGAGCAACTTCAGAAAAAAGCCCATGAAGCGTGTCACCAAGGGGCACCCCCATGTTTGTTTGGACAGACACTTGCTTCACTGCATCACGGGAGGCAAATGCTCACTATGCCCTGAGGCTGAGCCATGGAAGTTGTTTAAGACTGCTTCTACCCTGCCAGTGAATCTCTGTGGAGATCTGAGCAGAGTCCCCAAGAAGTTTGCATTTTGCTCTCTTTGTGTGTGTGTTGGAGAGGGCGACTGAATTCTCAGAAATGGAAATTAGCCCTGTTCAGAGAGTCTCAGGAAGCTGTCCTAAAAAATTTAACAAATAATGGGGTTTCTTGCCTTATAAATCTTTGTATCAGGGATAGCCAACTGCAGAATTGGATGAACACCTGGAGGGGCAAGGCGCAGTATTAGCTCAAGGAGGTGTGTGGGCTTCTAATGCAGAGGGGCACAAGGGGCCTGAGGGTTTGTGGTTTGCGTGTGTGTGTGTGTGTGTGTGTGTGTGTGTGTGTGTGTGTGTGTGTGTTTCCAAGTATGCACATTACATTAAAGTGTGGCAATAATGAGAAAACCAATGTGCCTTACCTCGGTCTACCATGTGTTGGGAACCAGTTGGTCATACATAGCAAAAGCTGTGAGCTATGTATCTCCTTTACCCAGCTATTCTACTTTCAGTAATTTATGCTAAGGACCCAATAAAAGATATGGAAGGATCTTCATTTCAGCAGCAACAAGATCGACAAACAAGCAAACTGGAGACAACATAAATTTCCAACAAGAACGGTGAGCAAATTATGGCAGAGTTAATAGAGTAGTGTGTGCCCTTGAAAATGTTCTCTGGCGATAAGAGATTTCCTTCTTGTGTGTGGTGCTGGGGACCAAACCCAGGGCCTCATGCGTGCTAGGCAAGTGCTCTTTCACTGAACTACATTCCCCATTGGACCCCAAAATAACTACATATTTTGATGAGATTATGAATCATTTTTTCTTTTCTTCTTGCTTGTCTGCATCTTATGACTTTTTCTCCAGAATTAAGAAAAAAAGAACAAACAGAAGAAAAGAAAACCAGACTTCCTAGGGACTGTTTGTGAAAAGCAAGAAGCTTGGTGATCTTTCTTTGGGGTGTAAGGATCAGATGTCTGAACGTATGGGAAGCAGGAGAAGTGGGGCGTGCCTGGGTTAGGACATCTAGATGGAAGGGAGGAGGGGTGAGCTCATGCAGCTTGCTCCCTAATTTGTCTTCTTACCACTCCAGTCCAGTCCCCAGCCAGCAGACCCTGTAAACCCAGACCAGGGCACCCTGTGTCCCTCCTTACCATTCTGCAAAGGTCGCCATTGTTCTTTGGATGAGGTACAAATCCTTGACAGACTCACCGTATTCTTCATCATATGGCCTCTGCTTACCTCAACAACTGTGTTGCTACACCATGCTCCAGCTGCACTGGTTGCATCTTTATTATTATTTTTTTCCTTGCTGGAGATTGGACCAAGGGCTCTGCATGCTAGGCAAATGTTCTACCACTGAGCTGCATTCTCAGCCCATATCCACTTTTGAGTGTGAAGAACCTCTTTCTTCCATCACAGGCCCTTTGCACATGATGTTCTCTCTTCCTCGAGCACTGTTCTGAATAGTTCCTCATCTTTTGAGATCTTCAGCTCCTTCCAGGGGTTTCCTGTCTCCCCCTAGAACAATATATTTCCATACTCCTTGAACTCTTAGAAAACCTGTAAAACATGTAATTTGTAACTGCCTAGGTGATAACATCTTTCTCACACAGCTATAGCAGACCTTAAAGAGAGGGTCCAAATGTGTCTGCCCTATGCTGACTGGATTAATAAAGCATTTGGATTCTTGGAGCACAATGCAGTTGTTTCAAAGGAAATGCTTTAGAAGCAGGTCCAGGTGGGAGTTACCTTGGGCGTGTGCTGCCAGCCTAGAGAGGGGGGCTTTCCATAAAGAACATTGAGGATGAGCAGGGCATTCACTGGCCTTGAAAGAGACCCTGTTTTAGATATGGAAGAAGCTGAAATACACAGGAATCAGATATTTCAGAAAGCACAGAAAATGATTGGGTCTGACCTTGTCTTCAGACCATCTCTGGCCTCTGGAATACATGTATATGCAGATGCCATTTCCTATTAATGAATCAGCCCAGAGAGGTTGTGACAGGTGAGTGGAATGCAGGACGGGCTTAGTCTGGAGGTGAGGGAGAGGAGATGAGAAAATGGGGAAAGAGGGTCTAATATTCAATATTTTATACATTCATCTAATAAATAGTTTTTGATAACTTATCAATATGCCAGGTGCTATGCTAGGCACTTTTGGGGGTGAGAATGATGGGTGATACAGAGATGGAAGAGCATAAGCTCAAGGTCTATCAAAGAACAGAGGAGAAAATAATTTGCCTTGGCAAGGTTGGAGATGACATTTCTGAGAGAGTGCATTAGAGCTGGGCCCTCAAAAATAGCTTGGGATTAACAGGGAAAAAAAAGTGGGGAAGGGGAAGGGATTTCAGAAAAGACGTTAATATGAGCTTGAAAAATCCTGGAGTGTTTGGGGAACAGTGAGAAGCGAGTATGTATCAGGCACCCAGGCTGGAAAGCAGTAATAATAATAAGAAAAATGATAATCACCTCCATTTAGCAGACCCTGCTACATACCAGTCACTGCTTCAGTGAGTTACCATATTATCTTAGCTTGAATGTGACAGAGCCAGGGTTTTGAGCCAAGGCAGACTGACTCCAGAGCCTACACTTACAGGCACAGCGCTGTTCCACACTGTCCAAGAGACTGAGCTATGCTAAGCTCCTGGGAGGGAAGCGAGTTGGGGAAAGATTTTTGTCATTTGGAAAATGATGCATTCAAGCCATGCACAGTGGCTCACACCTGTAATTCCAGCATTTGGGAGGCAGAGGCAGGAGGATCGTGAGTTCCAGGCCAGAGGCAGCCTGCATAACTTAGCAAGACCCTGTCTCAAGATAAAAAGATAATTAAAAAGGAAGGCAGGCTGGAGGTGCAGCTCAGTGGTAGAGCGCTTACAAAAGTATATGTGAGCTCTCCAGTGTTGTGCCCAAAGTTCCAATTCCCCAAAGGCCACCAGGGAGTCCGAAGTCGCATGCAGTAACAAAGAGCCTTTATTAAAGCTCGAGCTTGAGGGTACCATACTTCACCGGCGCAGTGGTTCAGTGTTGGGACCCCAACTTGTTGCAGGGTGAAGGTTTTTATTGTGTATTACAGGCAGGGAAGGGAGCGGGGAGTGGAGAGAGTGAAAGTCAGATAAGGTGAGGTTTTAAGTTGCTAAAGTATGCTATTTGTGTTATCTTGAGGTCTGGGAGTTCTCGGATGTTACTGCCCATGTCTACAGCCCTTTGTTCTGGCCCAGAGCATTCTGACCTAGTGATCTTTTAAAGGAATTTGTGGAGCAGCGCCTGTAAGACAGAATCCTAAGACAAAGGGGATCAGGGAGCTGCAAAAGAGAAGCTGAGGTCCTGGCCATTTTCCTGATTTTGAAGAGGGGCAGTCCCCAGATGTGGCTTTGAGCCTAACTGGGCTAAGGCAGCATGACTGGAAGTGTGGTCTCTGGATTTCAAGTTCTCTCTCCACCACTTGGCTGGGGGTTAGCTCAGTTGGTGGAGGGCTGCTCCACATGTTCTGAGGACCAGGGTTCAATCCCCAGCACTGCAAAAATGGGAGAAGGCGTGGCAATCCACTCTCGAGGCAACCCCTAAGCAATCAGCCATTGAAAACACTATGAGGGTTGCTGTGAGTCAGATCTGACTCAATGGCACCTAACATCAGCACCACTTCCTGTCTGGTGTGGCCATAAGTCAGTAACCCAATGGCTGTGTGCCTCTTATTTCTTACTTGTAATATGTGGTTACCAGGAGTCCTGCCGCATAGAGTTGCTGTGGAGATGGAGCTGATCTGCCTAAACCTTTAGAGCAGTGGCGGTTGTTGCCATTATTTTTGCTGATGGCACCATTCACTTGGGCTTGGGATGGGAAACAAGGTGCCCTGGACCTTCTGGACTGTCACCGCCTGTGCATACCAGGCAGGCCCCAGCCGCTGTGCATTGTAAACTCAGCATCCCACGCCCATGCTGCCGAGTTGAGGGCCTTGTAATGGGGACTGCAGGGGCTCAGCGTGCCGCACGGGCACCGGGCTGATTAAGTGCTCACATGCCTCTCCAGTCCAGGTCTGCACAAGCCGGCACAGGGCTCCGCTCTCCAGGCGCTGCCTGTGACTCAGCTGGCATGGTGTCCCGAGGCCTGCACACCAGCCCTGCTGCAAGACGGTCTGCATCAGAGAAGGCGGCACGAGTTGCCAAGAGAAGCGGGGAGGCCAGCTGTTGGACCCCAGAATGGCTGGGAAGACTTCCAGAGCACTATTGGAGCCTCTCTTCCCCAGTCCCAGCCTTTCCCCCAGGTCACAGCACAGCAACCGCTGGGCACACCAAGCCAGTGGGTTGCGCTGGCAGTGAAAGAGTTGAGAAGAAATTGGAGGTGCTCTCCCGGCTCTGACCGGTTGGACCCTGCTCCGCTCTGGTTTCTTCGGCCTCTTGGCTTCTCTAAACCCAGCTCCCTGCACGGGGAGCAGTTGTTCCTTTTGCTTTTCAGGGTTCAGGCTTACAGAATCTAAACACAAAGAGCTGGGCCGAGAAGGGGGCACAGGCTACCTCCACTCACCAGGAGGGCTTTTCCGTCCATGGTGCGGACTTGAAATCAGACCTCCCCGTGATGCCGACAAACACGGCTGCAGTCCCTTTGCCTCTTCTCCCTGTGCAAGTGGGAACTCGGTGGGATCACCGACTATGTTGACTGATGGAGTATATGCAGACGTGACATGGTGGCTGTCCCAGCTGCTGCTACCTCTGGTCTCTTGGAGCACTTCCTAGTGGAGGGCTGAGGCTCTGAGAAATCCGTCTACCCTGTTGGAGGAGCCACAGTGAGAGGCTTTGTGAGAGGAAGAAATGCCCATCTGAGTCCAGCCTCTGGCCATCCCTCCACGGTGCCAGGCCTAAGGAGTGCACCTGTCTTGGACCCCCAGACCCACTTGAAGCCCACCATGGAGCAACCTCAGTCAGTGCCATGGGATGCCAAAGGATTTTGCCAGTCGAGTTGGCCCCAAATTCCTGACCTTCAAAACCGTGATGTATTATAAAATAACTGTCATCTTAAGCTACTACACTTTGGAATAATTTGTTACTCAGCAATAGGTAACTGGGACACACCCTCTCCCAGGCCCAGAGGGAGGGGCTAGAACACACAGGGCACTCTTTGTGCTTAACAAAATGAGGCAGGAGGTCCCAGGAGAGCCCAGTGCACCTGGTCCCCAGTCAGTGGGGACACCATGCAGGGTAGGGAGCACCCCCCCTGGAAATGGCCCAGTGGGTATCAATCTCCCCATTTTCACTGTTCAGGTAATTCTCTTTCTGGAGAGGAGTAAGTAAGAAAAAGAGAGAAAGGTCACATATCCCTCTTGCTTTCATCAGCTTTCTGTAACTGTGGTAAAATACCTGAGACAGTGAGCTTATCGGGAGGAAAGGTTTATTTTGCTCATGGTTTCAGAGGTCCTGTTGCTCTGGGCTTGTAGCAGCTCAGTTCATCAAAACAGTGGCATAGGGTGGAAGAGTCCTGTTCACCCCATGGCTGTCAGGACACAAAAGAGAAGGACTGGAAGGGGCTGACATTTGCACATCCTCTTCAAGGGGATGCCTCTACCTTCTTCCAACTGGGCACCACATCTTACAGGTTCTACCTCCTTCCAGGAGTGCTGCCAAGCCTTTAACACGTGGGCCTTTGGGGGACATTTAAGATCCAAACTATAGCACGTCCTTAGGGTTTGAGTGGCTGGAAGTGTTTGTAGACATTTCTTCTTCTGTGAAAACCTGAGGGTGGAGTAGTAAATATCATATGTTCTACGAAGAAAAAAAGAAAAAAGAAAAAAAGGAAAGAAGAAAGTAAAAACAAACAAAAAGCACAACGCAGAAACAGGTTGTTTGGTTTGACTTTGCAAGGTGAAGACATACTTGTTGTTGTTGTTAGGTGCTGTCTGGTTGGTATCTGACTCATAGCGACCCTCTGTACAACAGAGGAAACACTATTGTCAGTGCTTCTCTGCTGTTCACAGGGTTTTCAATGGCAGATTGATTTTTGGGAGGGGGTTGCCAGGTCCTTCTCCCAAGCCTACAGCACCTGGTGTTCCCAGGCGGTCTCCCATCCAGGTACTAACCAGGCCTGACCCTGCTTAGCTTCCGAGATCTGATGGGATTGGCTGCCAAGGGCTACGGCTACAGGCGAAGACATACTTAGAACTGGTAAAATAGGATCTGGCAAAATACCAGAATTTTCCTTCCCACTTTATCTTTAATTCAGAGCAGACCAGGTCCCGTTGTGTACTTTTGGCACTTTTAACTCCCCCATGGAGCCCTTTTCACACTTACAATTATTTGTGGGATTAGCATCTGTTTAACATCTGTTCTTCCTTCTTTGAAAGCCCCATGCTAGTGGGGAGCTTGGTCTGTACTGAATCTCTGGGGCCTAGGCCATAGTAGATGCTCAGTAAGTACTGACTGAATGGAGACATGAAGTAATAGGATGTGCCTGACGTAGAGCTTGCAGGGCCATGGGCTCCCCTACCTGTGGGCTTCTTCCTATGCACCAGAGTCTCAGCTCTCCTCTTCCTCAGCCTTCATGGTGGAGGCCTTTCCTCTGGAGTCAACACCACAGGCCATGCTCTGGGATCCACTTGGCTTGCGGTCAGTTGAACATGTCAGCATGAGTAGAAAATGCTGGGGACCACCTTCTCCTTGCAGGCTGGCTCTGTCACCCTACACAAGTCACCTAATGGATGGACTGCAAGTCATATAGCCTTCTGAATTAAACAGGCCTAATCTCTGCTCTTGGGCTGGGATTTAGCTCAGTTGGTAGAGTGCTGCGCTGCAGTGTCTGAGGTCCCGAGTTCCATTCCCAGCACTTCAAAAATGGGAGAAGGACATGGCAACCCACTCCCAAGGCAATCTGAAATAATCTGCCATTGAAAACCTTATGAGGGTAGCTATGAGTCAGACACGACTCGATGGCACCTAACAACAACAATCTCTGCTCTTGGGAGAAGGACCCGGCAGCCAACTCCCAAAAATCAATCTGCCATTGAAAACTCTATGAATAACAGAGAAGCACTGACAATACTGTTTTGCCTGTTATATGTATGGTCACTATGAGTCGGACTCCAACTCGATGGCACCTAACAACGACAACAATAATCTCTGCTCTGCTTACCTCCCATTGTAGTTGTGGGAATCCAATCAGAAAATGAGGCCAAGGCATTTGCTAAAGTCCTTCCTCAAGCCAATAGAACTGCATGTACAGAACCAGGTACTGTGTGCACACCTGTAATCCCAGCTACTGGAGAGGCTGAGGCAGCTTGTGCCATATAGCAAGACCCTGTCTCCAAATAAAAAATAGAAAAGGAGGGTGTTGTGGCTTAGTGGTGGAGCCCTTGCCTAGCATGCCTGGGGCCCCCAGTACTGCAAAAACAAATAAGCAAATACAGATACAAAAAATCCCCCAAAACCAAACCAAAAAACAAGCTAAAACAAAACCCCAGAAGTACATGTACAGGATTACAATCAGTAATACTTAAACAGGACCTTTGTTCATGGCTCAGGAATTTTTTTAAAACAGCTCGACTGAGATATTTACTATACCGTGCAATTCACCATTTGAACGTGTTCAGTTGAGCAGCTTTAGGATGTTCACAGAGGGGTGCAGCCACCATCACAATCACCCCCAAACTTCATATGCTAGTTCTTACTTCCTGTTTCTCCTCCGGCCACTACCCCACTCCCCAGCCTTAGGAAACTGCTAGTCCATTATCTGTGTGTGTTTGCCTCCCTTAAGCATTTCATGTCAGCGGAATTCCGCAGTGTGGCTAACTGTGCCATTTGTACCATGTATCAGTACTTCATTCCTCTTTATTGCTGGTTGCCCTTCTGTCTCCTGACCATGCCACATTCTGTCTATTCAGTTGTCAGTTGACGGATAGTTGGCTTTTTGGTTATTACAAATAATTTTGCTACTAACATCATCTTCAGTTTTTTGAGTGGATGTACACTTTCGTTTCTCTTGAGGATTTACGTACGGCTGGAATTGCTGGGTCATATGCTAACTCCACATTTAATGTCATGGCTCCAGAATTTGCTGAGTTGAGAATAGAAAAGCGAAGCTGTTCTGGATGGATGGCAGTGTGTGCGTGGTGCCTAGGACGTGGGTAGGGGCAGTGATGCTGTGTTGAGAGCCAGTTTTGAGCATTTTGAATAGTTCCTGGCTAATCGATTCCTTGTGACCTGGAAATTTCTACCCATCTGCTGTTTTGTCTGAATAGTGCCTCCAGGGGGCGGTGGTCCTCGAATAGTTCCATCATCCATTAGAGTCCGTTAGTCACATGACATTTATCATTAGGAGTATGGTGAGTGTTATTGTTGACATCGTGAGATCCGCACCTTTTAGACGTGTACTTTCGTAACAAGTGTGGCGACACGCGTGTGTGCACACCTTTCTACTCCTGAAGGAGCTGTTGTGAGAAGTGCTGGCACACTCTGGGTCTCCTGGCCTCAGGGAGCCGTGTCACTGTGTCTCCCGGCTCTGGGTGACTACATTAGGAGCTCTGGCGGAGGTGGGGCCAGAGAGGGAAGGCGGGTTTTGAGCTGAGTAGGACAAGGCTAGGTCATTGCCATGAACCCAGTATAATCTTTCCAGACCCTCGCTTTGCTTCCCAAGGCCTCCTGCAAGGGCCTCCTCCCCCGTAGGATACCTCTGCGCAGGACTGCTGCTTCTCGGCTTGAGGTGTCCCGACAGCTGGCCTGAGTCACCTCCTGCCTGGCCCTGGCCTGAGCTCTGACAGGGCAAGTGCCTTCTGGTCTTCTCCACTCTTTCTCTCATGGTTGTGTCCCTTGCACCATGTGCTCTGTGCAGACCTGACGCCTGCCCTGGAGCTCCACATGCCGCAGTGGTGAGATGCCCATGATCACATGTCCAGGACGCTTTGTAGGCGAGTGACTGTGCCCAGGTCTCAGGAGGGACCTGCTTGCTCAGCCCTGCCTCGATGGCGCAGCCTCTCCCTGAGCTGCCTTTGCGCCTGGAGTCAGCTGTCCCCCTGTCAACAGGTGCCTCCTCATGGGACCAATGTTAGCTCCCAGCTCAGGACAGTCTCTGGTTCTACTTTAAGCACTTTTCCTCTGAGCAGTTTCCCTAGGGCTCACTCTATACTGCACGATTTTCTTTTTTCAGTTTGCTTTTTATTTGTTTGTTTTTTAAATGGAGGGCTCAGCCCCCAGGTCACCTGTTTGTTTCCCTCTACATGTGCATTTGGAAGGATGCTGGTGCAGTGATCAAGGACTCCAGCTCTTGGATAGGAGTTCTCTTCCCCTCTCCCAGCCATTCAGCCACCCTCCTGCCTCTGGAGGGAGCTCTGGGCCTGCACTGGGAGATCCCAGGGGAACAGAATGGGGCAGGGAGGGGGGTGCAGTGCGGGATGGGGCAGGAAGCTGCGTGTTTTCTCTCTGGTCACATGGTTGGCAGTGAATGCTCGTTGTGCCTCCAGATTCCCAGAGCCTTTACAGCATTGCCTGAGTCATTGCCCTCCTGAAACATAAAGGCTTCTGCATCTTTTTTTTTTTTTTTTGTCTCAGTCTTTTGGGGTTGAACCCAGGGCCTTGCACATACTTTACAAGCGCTCTACCACTGAGCCACACCTGCAACCCATTTTTTACTTTTTATTTTGAGACAAGGTCTTGCTAAATTATGTAGGTTATTTCTGGCCTTGAATTTGTGATCCTCCTGCGTTGGCCTCCTGAATCTCTGGAATTACAGGCATGAGCCACTGTGCCTGCATCTTGTGCCTGCCACAGAGACTGGGATTGCCTTGTATTCATTGTGCCCCCATCCCTATGCGCCGCAGGTGGGTGTGAGTGTTGAAATGTCAAATCTGCAGAGAGAAACAGTCTCACAGGACAGTTTTGAGAGAGAAAACCCTATAACTAAATGTGTGTAGATTTTTGCAGAGCCAAGAATACTCATCTCACAATTAGTGCCATAAAACCCAGCATATTGTGCTGGGGATGTTATTCAGTGGTAGAGGGCTTGCCTAGCACACACAAGGCCCGGGTTTGAGTCCCAGTGCTGAAAAAAAAAAAAAACCATATTGATCCTATTGGTCCCTTTGTTAGTGAAGTAGTCAATCAGATGCTCCTATCATTCCAGTGGATAGACTGTACTGCATCTCGTGAGCTGAGAGCATTCTTCACTGGATTAATTGGTATATCTCATAATTCCACTGTAAGCCACAGGACTGCTCCAGGGAGTAGTGATTTATTTATTTTTTATAGGTAGGCGATTCAGAGGGCAAGTTGTGTGATATTTCTCAAGAGTGATTAAAACTGACACATGTGACACCAATTGGAAACCAGGTCTGGCCTTTGATAGGCTATGGTTTGGATAAGTGTCCCCCCAAAGCGCATGTGTGAAAGGCTTGGCCACCAGCCTGTGGTGCTTCTGGGAGGTAATGGGACCTTTAAGAGGTGGGGTCTAGTGGGAGGAAGTTAGGTCTTGGGGGCGTGCCCTTGAAGGGAACTGAGACCTCAGTCCCTTTTTCTTTCACTTCCTGGCCACCATGAAGTGAGCAGTTTCTACCGTGAGCTCCACTATGTTGTATTGCCTTGCGACAGGCCCAAAGGCAACTGGACCAAGCCACCATGGATTGAAACCTCTGAAACCAAGGGCCAAAATAAACGGTCTCCCTTATTAATTCGGTCATCTGAGGCGTTTCATCACAGTGACGGAAAATTGACTAACACCAATCCAAATGAGATAGTTCCTGACTAGCAACGTTCCTGGCCAGTTCACACAGGAAGGAGCTTCTCCACACACAAGCACGAAAGGTCCAGGAAATACCAGGTTCTTCTAAACATGACCGTGATTGGTTTACTGGCATGAAATGACACTGGATTAGACTCTGCTCCAGTTTCCTATGCACCGGAACCTATGCACAGCTTTACCTGCTGCTGCATCACCACTTTCCCTGCCTAGCTGGCTTTCCTGGCATCACTGGGGAGATTGGTGCTTTCTAGGATGCTGGAAACTGGGGCAGACTCTCTTCCCCCGGAGGCTCATTTCTAAACAGTGCTGATGGTCCTCTGCATGCTCGGGTGGTGCAATGGAAGGATGGCTTAACTTAGCTGCCCCCCCACCCCTCCACACTTATGCTGTTCAGAACTTGCCCAAATATTTTCAGGTGCACACAAGTCCCAAACAGATATTTGCCCACCAAGTTAGTGGTTTGTAGTATTAGTGTTTGCAGTGTTTAGGCATCACAGCCGCCAGCACCCCAGCATCAAGCATGCGTTGGAGGGTGTCCACAGCAGAGGCAGAGCAAGCCTGCATGTATCAACCTCTTGGTCCATTCCAGCTCCTTCCCTGCTTCCCCCAACCCCAGCACCTGAAGAGATTACTCCATGCTAAAAATAGGAGCATTATCACAGCTCTTCTGCAGGTGGGAAGCTGTGTGCAAAGAGATTGTCTGTGTTTTTTTCTTTTTCCAGCTCCCTTGCCAAGTCCTTGGGTGCCAGATGGGCAGGTGCCCGTCACTTTCACATGTGCTCAGGGTGGGCTGGGGAGGTGAGGGGCGGGGGAAAGCAAGGCCAGGGCAGCAGGAATTTCTCAGTTCTCTCTACTTCCAAATTATCTCAAACTGAAGCATGGGAATCAGTGATTTGTAGGTGTACAAAAAAAAATTAGCTCAGGAAACTACTGAACTTGCTCTTTTATGGTCATCCTTGGGATTAGACCTGTAAAAAAGGGGGCAGGAGGATTAGAGAATATTTGATGAAAATGTAGAGAGAATCAATTTTTAATCTTCACTCAGTTCCTGCTTCATGCAAAGTGAGGAACGTTTTCCTAGCCCTCAACCATCGGAACTGTCTGATGGTTTCTTTGGTGATACCAAGAAGCTCACAGTCCAGTCCACGAATCAACCTAGAAACATAAAAGTTATAATAATATAATAGTTTCCAGTATCTGCTTTTTAAGGGATTTTCTGATTTCTTCTGAGTATTTAGGACAGTAGCTGCAGTAGTTATGCAAAGGTGCCCGGCTAACCCAGGGGTCCCTTGCCCTGGGAGGAGAGGGTGGGCAGGAGTGAGGTAGGGTACGAAAGTGAGGTGCAGGTATGGGATTTTCCAGGAAGCAAAAAAGGGGTCCTAAAAATCAACTCTATCCACATGTAGAAAGCCCCCAACCTACAGTGGTTTAACTTATGATTTTTTTTTTCAGTTTAGACATAGAAAGTGCTAGGCATTCAGTAGGAATAGTACTTGAGGTTTGAATTTTTCTCATTACCCAGGCTAGTGATAGTAAGGATCATACTCTGTCTCTCTCTCTCTGATGCTGGACAGTGGCAGTAGCTATGTGATCGTGACTGGGAATGACCAGTACTCTGCAGCGTATCGTGCTGCTAAGCTGTGACATTGTGTAGGTTAGGTGTGCTGAGTGTCTGTTGTTGGTTGGTTGGTTGGTTGGTTTTTTGAGACATAGTCCTAGTATGTGCCCCAGGCAGCCCTTGAACTAGGGATCCTCCTGCCTCTGCCTCCTAAGTGCTGGGATACAGGTGTGCACCACCATGCCCAGTCATCAAGTGTAGTTTTGACTATGGCATTTTCATTTTATGATGGGTTTCTCAGGACATAACCCATCACAAGCCAAGGAGCAGCTGTTCTTGGTTTAGGCCATGGTGGGAAGACACGGACGTGACCATGGTTCAGAGTTACTGGGGCCATCTTGCCCTGGGACATTGTCGTTTCTCCTGACTAAGCCATCACAGGCTGGATGACAGCCTTGTGCTAGAGAGGATGTGTCTTTCAGGTCAGGCCTTAGGAGGAGAGCCCTGGAACACCCAGAGTAGGCTAAGCTGCCATAACTAACAAATCAATCCCTGACATCTGTGGATGAACACAATATCAATATTAGTTATTTCTCACTTGTGTGATGGTCCAAGGTCACTGCCCCATGTAATCATTCAGGGACTAGTTGTTAGGTGCTGTCAAGTTGAGTCTGACTCACAGCAAACCTATGTACAGCAGATCAAAACACTTCCCTATTCTGTGCCAGGCACATGATCTTATTTATGTTTAAGCCCATTGCTGTAGACACTGTGCCAATCCATCTGGTGGAGGGTTTTCCTTTTTTTTGCTGACCTACCATTCTCCCAAACATGATATCTTTCTCCAGGGATTGATCTCTCCTGACTACATGTCCGAAATATGTAAGATGCAGTCCATCCATCCTTGCTTCTTGATGGCTAACTCACTTCCAAGCAGGGAGCCTCAGTTTGCGTTTTCCCATTATAAAGCAGTCAGAGACAAGGACTTGGTGCAGGGCTTTGTTTAGAAGTCTTCATTTTGGGATCCAAAGGACTAAAGGAAGGGTTGCTGGGAAAACCGAAGCAGGGATTGAAGTGAAGCCAATACAAGCAGGAATTATCAAACTGGTCCTCACAGTGGGAAACTGAGGCACCATCTCACCAGACACTGGGGAGCTTGATGTTAGTTGGCTAGGCCTGCTCAAAGTACTATGAACCAGGTAGCTGAAACAGCTGGCGTTGTTGTCTTGCCGTCCTGGAAGCTCAACATCAAGGTGTTGGCAGGGTTCATTCCTCCTGGGGGCTGTGAGGGAGAAGTGGCTTCGTACTTCGACCTTGGCTTTTGGCGGGTTGCTGGTGGCTTTTGAGTTCTATGGCATGTCGGTGCATCGCTCTGCCCTCCGCCTTCGTCTTCATGTGATGTTTTCCAGTTTTCTCCTCTTTGTGAGGGGCTGGGATTTAGCTCAGTTGCTACAGCGCTGCACTGCAGTCTCTGCAGTCCCGAGTTCAATTCCCAGCACCACAAAAATGGGAGAAGGGCCTGGCAATCCATTCCCAAGGCAATCCCAAAACAGTCAGCCATTGAAAACCCTATGAGGGTTGCCATGAGTCGGATACCGACTCTGCGGCACCTAACAACAACAACAACAACAACCTCTTTGTGAGGACACTAGTGACAGTGGAATAAGGCCCACCCTATGATCATCTGAAAAATACAGTGACATTGACAGGTACTTTGGGTTAGGCCTTTACTGTCTTTTGGGGGAACACAATTCACCTCATTAACAAGCCGTATAGATGTACCTGGGAATTGTCTGTCTAAGGGACCTAAAGGAGAAGCATCGGCTCCTGACCTCCACCATCAGTGCCCTGTGAGGCATCAGTTCTATCGGTCCTCCAGCCTATACCTGTGTGTGAGCCGGGGATCTCGCTGGTGCCCCATGCAGAGCTTGCCCAGACTCTCCAGGACAGAACCCGAGAGATGTGCTACGCAGCTGTCAGGGTTCCCGTGTGGGAAGCTGCCAGGGTAAAGGCTGGCACAGAGGCTGCGAGGTGAGGCCAAGGAGGATGTGGTACCTGTGGCATGCTGCAGGTCCTGCTGCCTTCCCTGCCGGCTGGGAGCGCCCCAAGGGCAAGTTCATGCTGGTCTTTTCCAGGGCTGTGTTGCTGTTGCACAGCAGAGTGGCTGGTACCTTAGGCCTCTAATTCATACTCACTTCTAGTCCCAACATCCTGTCACAACTGGATGTTTAGAGGATCGGTGTAGCCTCAGGACGATCGTTAAAGGAATTGGGAAATAGGATCCTCTTCCCTATCCCTCCTCTGCACACGGTTATACCACTGGGAAAGTTACCAAATGCAACCTGCTTTCTCTTGGCCTCCCCCACTGCTTCCTTCTAACCTCTGAGCGAGGGAGGTACAGCGAAGCATTTCATGTTTTAGAAAATCTGATCCGTCCTGACTATCTTTTTGGCGAAATCACCCTAAAATACAGAGGTTAGGTATTTTCGTAACCAAGTCTCTTTGAAAGGATCCTGGATGGAGGTTACTGTGCATTGCCATTATCATTGACATCTGTATTTCAGCATGGCTTAGAGAGAGAGAAGAGAGGTCATCTGTAAAATGCTCATTTACAAGTCATTTTTAAGCATCTGTCTGTCCTAAGCTTTGCATTAGGTACTCAGTAGGTGGAGCACGTTCAGTCGAGATCCTAACGAGGTTGTGCCAAAGCACTTACCCACTTGGTTCTCACTGGTGGATGGGGACACAGTGACCTGACACTAGGAGTCATTCATTAAGACAAAGGACACTTTGTTGTTCTGACCTCAGAGCACTTGTCATTTTTAAATGTGTTCCTCATCCATCCCCTCCATTCTCCATCCTCCCCTCTGCCCTCCCCTGACTACTGTCATCAGATGGCCTTGATACAAACTGTATCATTAAAGGAACACATGGAGAATTGTAGACATTTAGGTTGCAGAAAAATTCATAAAATGTTGACAAAATGAGAGATGTAACCCTAAGGAACAGTTCTCATTTGAATAAGTCTCATCAGCTTCTTTCTAAAACACATACACATCTAGTTATTGATAAAAGCATTAGCTAGAATTTGAGTGATTCCTATAGATTATTGTTGTTGTTGTTGGTAGGTGCTGTCGAGTCATGTCTGACTCATAGCAACCCTCATAGGGTTTTCAGTGGCTGATTGTTTCAGGATTGCCTCGGGAGTGGATTGCCCTATCCATCTCCCATTCCTATAGATTGTTGTTGTTGTTGTTGTTAGGTGCCATCAAGTCGAGTCCGACTCATAGCGACCCTATGTATAGCAGATCGAAATACTTCCTGATTCTGTGCCAGGCAAATGATATTATTTATGTTTAAGCCCATTGTTGCAGACACTGTGTCAATCCATCTGGTGGAGGGTTTTCCTCTTTTGTGTTGACCTGCCGCTCTCCCAAACATGATGTCCTTCTCCAGGGATTAATCTCTCCTGACTACATGTCCAAAATATGTAAGATGCAATTTGGCCATTCTTGCTTCCAAGGAGCACTCTGGTTGCATTTCTTCTAGGACATATTTGTTGGTTCTTTTGGCAGTCCATGGTATATTCAATAGACGTCTCCAGCACCACAATTCAAAAGCATCAATTCTTTTTCTGTCTCTCTTGTTCAATGTCCAGCTTTCACAACCATATGATGCCACTGAAAATACCATGGCATGAGTCAGACGCACCTTCATCTTCAATGTGACATCTTTGCTTTTCAATACTCTAAA